>JACEIK010009706.1:12841-28437 GCA_018107945.1 Datura stramonium | reverse complement strand
ATGACCTGGATAGGGGTATATAGATTGAGGTGTACTCACTAGGGCTAATGGGGGCCCAGGTGGGTTATTCTGTGTTGATTGTACCTTCCGGCTTATGGGATCCAGGTAAGGTTTATGCTTGCTTTAGTTACTGATAGTTAGATAGTAGGACGCCTCATTTTTCAGGTATGACCCCTACCCTCCTTATTACAATTATGTTTAGTCCTGATTTCACTACCTCAGTCATCTTCAGTCCGTTTTCCTTACTTCAATAATTGTTAGTTATATTTCTTACTTTAAGTTATTTAAAGTTACTGTTTTACATACTCAGTACCTATGGTACTGACGCCCTCTTCTGGGGCTGCATTACTTGCCTGCAGTTACAGATAGACGAGGAGCAGGTCCCTCATAGTTCCAGTCAGTTGTACAGAGCCGTCAGCTCCCTTCTTCCAGAGCTTGTGTGATAGAAGTTTACTTCTTTTGTTTGTACAGTATGGGTAGGTCGAGGCCCTGTCTCGACCATCTTATTACTCCTAGAGGCTTGTAGATTGCATTACTTCCCTGTGGTTAGATGATATCGGTCGTGTTGGGCCCATATGTGTTTTAGACTATGTGTGTTGGTGGTGTGGGGCGTTGTTTAGCTGTTGATTGGTGGCCTTGACGGTCATAGCTCAGTTTAGCATCTGATTTCGCTTTCCAGTTATAACTAGGTATCATGGTGTCCTTGTCGGCCCGCATAGGACTCCCTATAATTGTTTGTCTCTGGTTAGCTGTTTACTTTCACATGTGGCTATAGGCCTTGTCGGCCGGGAATTGTATTTACAACCGCTATATAGCCTGTTGTTTTCTTGATTTTAGAGTTAGAGTCAGCCCTGCACCGGGGTGTTTAGGCTCAGTCAGCTCAGCAGTTCAGGTCCTAGAAGGGCATCAGGTGTCAGTCATGCCTCCCAAGGTGGGGCGTGACAGTAAGGAATCAATTTTATGACCATAATGTACATATGACTCAATTATAACTCGTAAGATGACCTTGGATATGAATACGTGACATAAATGTGACTCTGAGACTTTTGTACCCTAAAGAAAATATGCACATGAAGGAGTACCTTTGGAGTGACTCAATGATGAATTTTTAATCATAATATGACATAAGAATGAGTAGACTTTTAGATGATAACGTAGGTAGGTAAGTATGGAAGCAAGACTCTTTCACGAAATAGGCCTTTCAAGCTTACATTGAATTATCTTAATCATATAATAGCTAATAACCAATGGCGTCTTTATAAGGTCTTGCCTTACAAATCACAATATCATGTTTCCAACTCTCAAAATTCATTATCAATAACATATGGGTCAATAAGTACATGAACAAAGTGTAAGAATAGAACAAATATGGTGTGACAAGGTTAAAAGAAGATCGCGAGAAACAAGTCGTGTTCATATCACAAGTATATAAACCGAATAGCCAACCAACAATGCCTTTCAAGGCTTTAGTTCCATAATTAACCCTACCACCTATTTCAACTTAATAATTCACCGCCTGATACATAATTCAACATATAACGAAAGCAAGAACGTCAGCATGTACAATTGGAAGGTATGAACCAATCAACAAAGAAAGTACTCAAGTTTATAGAGTTATAGGAATAGATTAAATCCAATAAAATTGGGAAAAGCTTAATTAGACTATATTTATACGATATGAGCTTTTTCAAGAAAATTATAGCGCCTTACAATACCTCGTAGTGAATTTGATAACAGCAACAACAGTTCATATTATACCTTGATAGTTTCTTGTTTCCAGCCAACACTACCCCTTTTCAACTCCCAAAACAGACCCTAGTTCAACAAGTCAATTAAAAAAAGCTTCAACAACTCAACTGTCACGACCCGAACATAGGCCCGAATAGAGACACGGGACAAGGAACCCTGAGAGGCTCCAAGTCGACCTATGGCATGAATATAGAAACTAAGAGTGTATAACTAGCGGGAATAAAAAGATAAAATAAAACATGTTTAAGTGGAAGTCTGCATACATATCAATCTAAGGCAGAATCATCAATGACAAGCTGATTTCTACATAATGTTTGAAAAGTTTTAACATAATTGATGAGTTGATGGGACAACATCTCTAACTAGATTGACAAAGTCTGTAACTGAAAGAGCATAACAATAGATAGTTGAATGTCCTCGAAGGATGAGGACTCACCGATACTGGCTAAACAGGCCTAAGGGGAAAGCAAGACAAGTGATGCGGTTGAGACTAATCCCTCGAACCTGTATCATGAAACAATACAGCATAGAGTATACGGTCAATACTGAAAAATACTGACTATGCAGGGTAAGTAAAAACGAACAGTTAATACATAAGAGTAGGATAGTGATAACATTCAAAATATACTCTTCGTACAAAGAGCATAAATGGTCATTGTATCAAAACAAATATCCCGATGGATATCGGGGTCGAATCCTACAAGGACTAGTGAATAATATGCACAAGTATTGGTTGAAAAATTAAATTTAGCTCGCACCACTTGAAAATAACATGAAAATAAACATTTTGGGGGAGATTGAGATTTACAATAGAATATAACTTCTAATTTGACTAGCTAAGATAGCAAAATGACCAAGGTTGTCGACAATAATGTGAAAGACTAGAGGTATGGTGTAGATGATATGCTACTAAATAGGGTCATACTAGGTCATCTCATGAGTTCAAGTAGTGTAAAATAACCTTGGGAAAGTGGGCATTTGTTATTTTTCAACCTCATAAATACTTCTTGCTAGAATTCTTTCAAATCACTAGACACAATTAAATCAACCCGACGGGCTTGGATTGATAATTGCACTAGTTTCTAGTTATTCGATATTAATTAAGAATGATAATGTAATTTTGGCTATTTCCAGCCCAATTTCACAATCTCGCATCCATGTCCACCATTAAATTCTCTCCCAATACTTAATTTTTTTTCAAGCAAAAATCAAGTAAAAACAATTAGACCCACATCAACAACAATGGATCTTCAATTATAGATTTGAGAGAATTTAGCAGACTTATACTAATTAAATAATGTTGAGATGACTCTAGCAATACCAACTCTAATTGAGCATTCATCACCATACACCTCTAGTTAATGATTTAGCTACTCATAGTTAAGAAATTCAAAGGCATATTTAATAATAAACTCGTTGAATTCAATAATAGGAGTAGCAAAATCAAATTCAACAAAAAGTATGCAACAATGGTAGTACCTTAGTATGGAGGAAGAAGAAGAAGAAGAAAAAGAAAATAATTCTTTACAATTTCCACCAATAGAATTCTTACATTCTTCTTCTACAAAGAGAATGTTATAAAAGCTAAAAGTTAAGATCTGATGGGTACAGAAGTATAGAATATATTCAAAAGCAGGGTATCCACATCTCTCTTTTTCTATGCTGGATATTTTTACCCCTAATAAGTGTTCTGGCACTTGTGGGAGTACCGGTAGTTTGCCGTTGACATTCTGTGAACCGTTGGCTATGATTAATTTCACCTTCAATGAGTTCCAGTGGCTGTAGAAGATTCCTTCGACATTTTGCCGGTCTCCATCCGTGCACCGCCAATTCTTTTCTCTTCGATCCAGCAATTTTAGGTGTCATTCGATGAATGAACCGGCGAGTCGCCGATTGAAGTTCGCATTCGCTGGTTGCTATAATTCCTAGAGGCAGTGTTCATCAGTTTTTGACTGGCGTTTGGACGGCATTTTGCCGGTCTTCTCCGATGAAGCGTCAGTTTTCACCTTATTCCCTTTTTTTTGCTCCCTTTCTTACTTTTTTCTATAAATCAAATATCTGTACACAAAAAGACAAAAAAAGGCATAAAATCCATCAAAACGACTTGAAAACTAGACTAAAGCTCATGCTTAAGAGCCTAATGAGTTGGTAAATTACCAACTAATCATATCCTCAAACTTGAACCATTGCTTGTCCTCAAGAAATGCAGTTATTATCAGGTAAACAACATGCCACTTCTCACAAATGTATACATTAATGACCAACTGACTTCGGACAACTCAAAAATGCTCACCGACTCACCGAAAAAGAGAAGCAAATTCCCCCAAAATAAGAAAGATCAAAATATTTCAAGAGGCCACCACCATTCAAAAGTGTGATTTAGAAGAGCTTTTATTTTGCAAAACAGGGGCATAACTTATCCATGAAGTACACATAGCATCTCAATTCATGATTATTGCACATTCAAAGCTTGCTTTAGAGCTTGCATTTCTCATGCGCTATGCACAAATTTACCTTTAATGCAATTATATCCTCAAAAGAAATTATTCTACTCACCGAAGAGAAAATCCCTATTTTTTATCATGAAATCAATGCATTCGTAGAAGGGATTGCGCAAATAGAAGATTGCACTCACTCTCCCAAAAAAATCTGCATGCACCCAACTCGACCCATAGGCTTGCCCTTCATGTAATTCGCCACTAATGTAGAGCAACTGCACTTAAAATCACTTAGGACTTGTGGGTCATAATGTAGGCTAGGGCTAAGGATAGGATAAATGTTTAGCTTTAGTGACTAATGTCTCCCTAATGCCTCTATAAACACTTGTAACATCCCATTATCTTATTGAGATTACTCCACCTTGTTTCTCCTTGTTCATTATCTTCATCATTTATGTAACACAAGTCATCCTTATAACACCTATGAATTTTACATTTGGCCGTATATATGCAAGAGATAGCACCTTTTTACTACTCTTCCTCTATTGATGATTTAAGGTCTCTCAACCCATCGATTCATTCATTTTCATCACAATTCTGGTGCTTCCTCACATTGGAGCTCTAGTTTTTCCCCTTCTCTTGCAAACCCCCAAACTTAGGCTTTTGCCTCGTCTCACATTCATTTTCTTATCGCTCTCCATTTCATGGGCTTGAAGCCCTCATTATATTCATTCTTTCATCACTAGCAACTAGGGAGGATGGGTGCCAAAGAGAAGGATTAAAAATGGTCATTAGGCTTGTAATGTGATTTTCAATGAAAGGGTCCAAGGCTCAAGCATTGGATATCAAAGATTAATATTTAAGGAAGTCATTTTGGGTGAAGTGACTTAACAGAAGAGGGCCTAAGACAATGTTCTAAGTGCAACTACATCTAGGATTTCGCCTTGAGTCACACTTGGGGCAAGTTCTAAACAAGAAGAGTGTTATGTTCTCGTTTCAAACACCTGCTCATTATTTCTCATTTTCATGCCCCATTTTAAAATTCTATTTCAAAAATTTTTTGGTGGTACCTCTTAAAACAGCTTCATAAAAGACTCAAAATGACATGGCATTTTCCCTTAAAAAAGTCGCCCCTCAATCTATCATGTGGAAGTTCCAACCCGGTTCATCAACAAAAAGGAAGGAAAAATAAAGAAATGCTCCTCGTAAAAGAACCGTGGTATGAAGAAAATTCTTGGAGTTTGATTACTATTCTATTATTTACACGATGAACAAACAAAGGACTTGGATCCTAAAGGAGTAAACAATTCAAGACAAGGACCTCATTCTCATCATTATCCACCAACATTCATCCAAAAAAATTCAACCAAGTCATTCATTTTTTTCGTTTCAACATCACAGGCCTGGCGAGAAAATCATCAACAAAAGTAGAAATCGAGCCCGACAAAGGCTCACAATTCATCACGGATAATAATTAAAAAAATACAAAAGCCTGACAAGGGCTACTTCAACTCATCTAAAAAAACACAAAAACCCGACAAGGACTACTTCAACTCATCTTAAAATAAAACATCAGTGGCCCCCCAACAACCACTCATCCCCCCAGCTAAGAGAATACATTGTCCCCAATGTATGCATGCAAAATAAAGGGGTAAGAGACTCCCTGAGCAGGTCACTCCTGATCCTCATCATCTGCAGCTTCCCACGCTCCTGTGGCACAAACAAAACCAGCCTCTCCCAGATCCTCGATTTCGTCTCCCAAGCCCTTAAACAAATCGTCAATTGAGCCTCGAACAGTGGAAGGAACAGCCATTGCGGCGTCGAGAGCTCTTATATCAGGCACTTCCATAGATGTCCGACTTTTTCACTCACGCACCTCAGTTCGGAGAGAAGTGACAGCTCCCTCCACTGCATCCACCCGTTTGCATAATGTTGTCAGGCTCTTATACATTGATTTCAGCTTCCATTTGACTGTTTGAGCAATGAGTGTAGGGAGATTTCTAGCCAACTTTTGGAGTTGGCTCTCATGAGAGTTTGTCATTTCCATGAGTTTATGGAGACCACTCGGCTGGGAGGATGTAGGAGGGAGATGCTCCCCGAAGAGGTGTGTCACCGGACGTTTGGCCCGTAGCTTCTTGGTGGGAAATATTCAAATCTAGGGAATGCGGTGACTGCTCTAATCCATGGGATAATGATCCCTCAGACAACCAAACGCTTGCAATCTCTTCCTCTTGACTGTGGGTGCCTCGACATCTTTTTTCCTGTCAAAGGTGATCACTCCTGAGGCAAGGACGGGGGTCTCATCAGGGGACAATAGCATTCCCGCTTGTAAACACAGTTGGGAAATGAGGACTACATAAGGCATGGAGGTGTTGGCCCATCTTGCCTTCTGCTTCGTCTGTTGGGCCACAATCTCCCCAAAGTTAATGGGGACTCCGGAAATGTTGCAGGCTATGAGAATTGTTGATTCCAAGCTGATTCGCTGCTCATTTTTGGAAGGAATGATGCAGCCACAGATAAAATCCAACCATAACTTAGCCTCGAACTTCAGATCATGGCGAGAAATTTCGCTACCCATGGAGGCCCATAGCGGGGTGTCAAATTCGATGATGGGGGCTATCCAGGTGAACTGATTTTTCATATCCACAATTATAGCCATATACTCTATGCCCAAGTAAATTTTGTCTTCCCAGAATAAATAATTGATTGCATCCGAATTTATATTTACCTCCATCCTGCATACCATGACTGAAGGTAGGCAAGAGACTTCATCGATTTTTCCTTTGTGCTTCATGATGACCTGTCTATCCTGGTAGGAGGCATAGAATTCCGGCACCAGGTTTAGGTAATAGTCCGGAAGAGGATTGGCCAAAGCATGTCATTGCCTGTCTGTGAACTGAGCAGTGATGTTGGGCAAGTCCCCACGTAGTCCCGCCAAATTGAACCTTTTCTCCACCGTTATCGACCCGCCCTTGCATATAGTGTAGTGCCCTTTCATGTCGTGCATGTAGAAGATGGTGACCTCCCTAGAGTTGGGGGGTGTTGCGGAGGCTTTGGCCTTGCCTTTGCCTTTGGTGGTTGAGGAGGTCTGTGCTTGCCTTTGCCTGTGTTCCTAGATGAAGATATTTTCTGCAAACATGGTGTTAGTGGCAGCCATAATGCATTGGAATAAAATAACTAAACATTATACTACAATTGAGATGAGAAGAAAAAATGAAAAACCATCATATAAAGAAATGACAGCACCGATGAAACACCGGCGAGCCGCAAGATGGTATCTGTGAACCGTTGTTGGCTCGCCAATGTGAAGCAGTAAACTAGGCATACAAAGATTCCACCGGCAACAAGGCGGTGAGTCGCCAATTTCAATCCTTGAACTGCCGATATAACGCAGGTTCCAAGTAATGGACTGAAGCCAACTAGAGATTGGACGGCATTCCATCGGCATTTCACCGGACCCTACCAGCGAATAGCCGAATGTCGTCATTCCAAAAGAAATTCCAAGAATTTCAATGGCACCAAATTACAAATACCCACTCACATTATATCAAAGCATCAATTCTACACAGAGAAAGGACTCAAATGATAATTTACCCTTAAGAATGGCGTCACCCAATCTATCATAGGGCAGAGCATGACTTTTTAATCCATTTGGGTTACTCAAACTTTACCCAATTTAAGCTCACACAAAAATCACAAATATCACTTACCTCTTTCATCCAGAAACTACTATCTCCCCGCACTTTCAACAAACAAAGCATCAACCATGAAACTAATGGGAGAGAAGGACATTAACAAGAAGGGGAATGTATATTAAAGCCATAGGAATATTCAATCAAGGTTACATTGATGAAAACATACAAAGAGTTGGAGATACATTACCACACATAGGAGAGAGTTTCACAATGACTAATTTATAGTGTCTTGATAATGCTCAATAATGGCACTTCTGAGCCATGTGTAGTGGAGAGAGAGAATGTCAGTGTAGTAAGAATTTGGTGAAGAGAGTGAGGGGTTTTATAGGTGCATGTAAGAATGTGGTTAGTTGAGGAGAAGGTGGAATAGTAATGGTAAGTTAATGTGTTTATAGGAAGTGAGAGAGAGGGAGTTGTAGGAATGTGGAAAAGTGGGGTATTGGGAAGACAAAAAGGTTTGTGGGAAAATGGTAAAAAGGGAAAAGAAAAACCTAAGGGAATATTTTTCAAATTAGGGTTGCTCAAGCAAACATTTGGGGTCAGGTGGGTCCATCTTTGATTTACATTCTGAAATAAACCCGTGCCTCAATCGGTGTTAAACCGGCGATCACCGATATGAGCCAGCGCTTAGCCTCCTTACCTTTTTATTCTTGAATTCATGCCCAGTTTACTTTTTAACAACCGGCAGTCCGCAAAAGGGGTCGGCGTTCCACTGATGGATCACCGCTTGGGCACCCAATGCTCAGGTAGTCTGTGTTGTACTGGCGGTTTATCGCGGTACACGGTTTTGAATCAGCGGTCCGCCGGTTCGACTGTCGATCGAACACTCATGTTCCCATCTTTATGCTTTCTTGTATCGGGCATGGTGATTTGCACATCTAGATAAGCGATTCGTCGGTCCAGTGCGTTACCTGCCTTGTTTTTGTGCTTTCTCTCCTTGCTTCTCACTTCATTGGTCCTACAAAATCAAAAAAATAAAATAAAATAAATCAAATAAATCACTTGGGTTGTCTTTCAAAAAGCGTCTTAGTTAACGTCGTGGCACGACGTAGCTCTCATTCAGCAATCTTTCTTTGAATGATCATCCTCCAACTCAGACTTCTCCATCTCAACTCCGCTCTCCTCATTCTCTACATGCAACACTTCGATCACCTTGCGCTCATCAGGAGTTTCCACTTATGTACATACCTTGAAGGTGACTTCCTCACTTCCTAATCGAAACTTGAGCTCTCCTTGCTCCACATCAACCAAAGCTCTACCTGTGGCGAGCAATGGTCTCCCCAAAATAATTGGCACTTCAACATCCATTTCACAATCAAGAACTACAAAACCAGCTGGTAAAATGAATTTATTCTCCCTCACCAATACATCTTCTAATACTCTCACAGGCTTCTTTATGGAACGATCTGCCATTAGCAACCTCATTGATGTTGGTTTGGTGCTTCCAAGTCCCAACTTCTTGAAAATGATGAGGGACATTAGATTTATGCTTGTTCCAAGATCGCATATAGTTTTATTAAACACACATATCCTAATTGTACAAGGGATTATGAAAGCTTCTGGGTCTTCCTGCTTGGGGGCAAGATTGCTCATCGTCATCACACTACAATGGTGCATCGTCTCCCCGCTACCTGCATCAAAAACCTTCTTCTTTTTTAGCAACTCCTTCATGAATTTGGCATATCCAGGCATTTGAAGAAGGGCATCCACCAACGGTATATTAATAGAAAATTTACTGAACATGTTAATGAATTTGCTGAACTGATTGTCCTTCTTTTTCTTAGCCAACCGTTGTGGATAAGGGGGTGGAGCTCTATTTTCAACGTTGTCATCATTTGAGGCCTTCATTCCCACCTCATTTTCATCAACATGTGATGGAACTTCATCATCCTTCCACTCACTTTCATCTTCACTATTTTCACCACTACTTGGTGTTTTTGGCACCTCGTCAAATCCATTTTCCTCATTTTATTTGGAAAAAAAAACCCCTTAGGCTTCATCCTCACATCTCCAACCAATTTACCACTCCTAGTAACCATAGACATACATTGACTATCTTTCTTCGGGTTTGGAATTGTATCACTTGGGAGCGTTCCCTTTATTTGGGAATTCATTTGAGTGGACAAGTGGTTCATTTGAGCTTCCAAATGCTTAATGGAGGCTCAATGAGAGCTCATCATCTGGGCAAGGTTAGACACCTCCCCTTTCAATTCTTTGACCCCGTGGTCGGTTGATTCCACTTTCTTGAGGAATCTTGCTAACATCTCTTCAATTTTTGAGCTACCAGCACCACTCACACCTGGATGACTTAGGGCATTTTCATCTTTTGGAGGGGGGACATATGGGTTTGAACTTTAGTGGTAACAGTCTCCCTCTCGATTCTACTCTTTATTGCCCCATCTTTCATTTCTTTCGGTCCATCCCTGTTCATTACGGTTTCTCCAACCTTGGTTTTCTTCCCTTGGGCACCAAGGACCTTGATTAGTCCCTTGGAACCCGGGTCGAGAACCCCCCATTTGATTTCTCATGTAATGCCTTGACCTTGCATACCTACAGCATTCACCACCTTGGGCCCTATCCCTATCACATGTTTGGTCATTAGTTCCAGCTGCGTCATTATTTTAGTGAGATTTTCATCTCGCTTTTCATCTCTTTTCCTCAACTTAGCTGCCAATGCACTAGAGCTAATGTCATTTGTAGATACATATGTCTCTCTCGTGTGCCAGGCCCTATTTGTTTTTTTCATTATGTCCAAAAGGGCTTTAGCCAACCCATATGTTTGATCTATAATAGACCCTCCGGCTAAATTATTGGCAACGGATTTGTTGATGGATCCGAGAGCTCGGTAAAAACTTTGGAGATGCACTCCATCAGGGAGGCCATGGTTGGGACAAAGAGAAACCTTCATTTTGAACCGTAGTCATACTTCATGCAATGGTTCTCCTGGCTCTTGCTTGAAGTTTGTGATGTCATCCCTCAGCTGCAACATTTTCAAAGGAGGGAAAAAATAATCCAAAAAGACTTCAGTTAATTCTTTCCAAGATGTAATACAACCAGGAGGCAGTTCCTCCAACCACATCATCGCCTCTCCCATTAGGAAAAAAGGGAAGAGCCTTAACTTGATAGACTCTTGACTTATGTTTCTGATGTTGAAAGGCTGGAATATCTCCAAGAAATTCCTCAAGTGACGATTTGCGTCCTCACATGTTTTTCCCCTAAATAGTCCTTTGATTTGAAGCAAATGCAGCATTGTACTTGTGATGTGGAACGCGGCATTCCCTACCGTAGGCGGTAGGTGAATGGCTCCCGCAACTTCGGGCATCACCGAGTTATCTTCCTCATGCTTCATACTACCCTCCACTGAGCTATCCCCTGCTTGTGAATGATTACTCATATGACTTTATCCTAACAAGAACAACAAACTTTATGTAAACACCTACAATGAAAGACTAATTCTAATTAACAATCAACACAAGAGTATCAAGTGCTAGTCCCCGGCAACGGCGCCATTTTTGATAACGTGCAAAATATACTCTTCGTACAAAGAGCATAAGCGGTCGTTGTATCAAAAAAATATCCCAATGAATGTCGGGGTCGAATCCCATAGGAACTAGTGAATGATACTCATGAGTATCGCTTGAAAATTGAATTTAGCTCGCATCACTTGAAAATAACATGAAAATAAACATTTTTGGGGAGATTGAGATTTACAATAGAATATAACTTCTAATTTGACTAGCTAAGATAGCAAAATGACCAAGGTTGCTGACAACAATGTGAAAGACTAGAGGTATGATGTAGATGATATGCTAACTAAATAGGGTCATGCTAGGTCATCTCATGAGTTTAAGTTGTGTAAATAACCTAGGAAAAGTGGGAATTTGATGTTTTTCAACCTCATAAATACCTCTGACTAGAGTTCTTTCAAGCCACTAGACACAATTAAATCAACCCGATCAGATTTGAATTAATTGTTGCACTAATTTCTAGCTATTAATTAAGAATTAGAATGTAATTTTGGCTATTTCCAGTCCAATTTCACAATCTCACATCCATGTCCACCATTAAATTCTCTCCCAATACTCAATTCTTCTTTTTCAAGCAAAATTCAAGTAAGAACAATTAGACCCACATCAACGACAGTGGATCTTCAATTATAGATTGGAGAGAATTTAACAGATTTACACTAATTAAACAATATTGAGATNCTAATTAAACAATATTGAGATGACTCTAGAAATACTCACTCTAATTAAGCATTCATCACCACACACCTTTAGTTAATCCGAATCCCACGAGTGAATCGAAAGTTGGATCTATATTAGATCTCACTCGAATCGCTATTTAGCTACTCATAGTTAAGAAATTCAAAGGCACATTTCATAATAAACTCATTGAATTCAACAATAGGAGTAGAAAAACTAAATTCATTAAAAAGTCTACAACAATGGTAGCATCTTGCTATGGAGGAAGAAGAAGGAAAAAAAACAATTATTTACTATTTCTACCAATAGAATTCTTACTTTCTTCTTCTACTAAGATAATATTCTAAAAGATAAAAGTTAAGATCTGATGGGTACAAAGTACTTATCTCTAGAATATATCCAAAAGTATGGTATCCACATCTCTCTTTTTCCGTGCTGGATATTTTTATCCTTGATCAACATTCTGGCACTTGTGGGAGTATTGGCAATTCCCCAATGACATTCCACGAACCGCCGGCTATGATTAATTTTTCCTTCAGTGAGTTCCAGTGGCCTTAGGCGATTCCTTCAGCATTTCGCCTGTCTCTAACCGTGCGGCACCGATTCTTTTCTCTTTGATTCATCAATTTCATGTTTCATTCGGCGAATAGACCGGTGAGTCACCGGTTGAAGTTCGTGTTCCCCAGTTTCTATAGTTCTAGAGGTAGTGTTCATCAGCTTTTGACCAGCGTTTTGCCAGTCATCTATGGTGAAGCACCGATTTTCACCTGATTCCCTTCTTTTTGCTCCCTTTCTTACTCTTTTCTACAAATTAAATATCTGCACACAAAAAGGAAAAAAAGGGCATAAAATCCATCTAAACGACTTGAAAACTAGACTAAAACTCATGCTTAAGAGCCTAATGAGTTGGTAAATTACCAACTCATCAGACAGCATGATCATAAAGTAATTATCACAATGCAAACATAAGGGCTCAAGGTTTTCAAACCATTTATAATCCAATTATAATCATAGTCATAAGAGAAAGATATATAAAACATAACTTTAGCCAAAGTAACATAAACATGAACATGCATAAGTCATGAGGAACAATGGGGGGGGCTCGTCTTAACCGACATCATCATGATAGGCTTACATGATGCCCCACTATTTCGCCAAAGTGGCCAGGACCGCCTCCGGCTTGCCAAGCAAGGGGACGTGTGGTATGGTGATATCACAGGAATCCATTAATATATATGTATATACCTATGGTGGCACGTAGTTCTGAGACCACAGGATTTACCTGAACGCCAGATCTACTCGGTGCTAGACACTGCTCCTAAAAACATGCACATTAGGCTCGTATTGTCATTGTGAATCATTCATGAAGTTCAGGGCCAAATAAATAATAACATATTGGATATCACTTAAAATACATGATTAACAATGAATGAGTTAGCCAAGAGTCATAAATTCATAAATCATGAAAATCATGCATACTTGTAAAACATTTATACTTGATATTCATAAATCCGGAGAAGTACTTGAAGATAATCGTCACATGAATCATAAATTGTAATATTATACTTAGAAAGATCAAAATCAAAATAGGATCATAACTTGACTTTTTATGAAACTCACATAATTTGGCATAATTTAATTAAAATTTAAAACTATAAATTAATAATCAAAATAGCTATAAAATTTGTCTATAGATTATAAAACATGATTTCATACATGGAGGGAATTGACCAATAGATAGATCATAGAGAATTTCACAAAATTAGGGATAAACCCCAATAGATCATGAACTTGAATCTAGAATTGAAATCCATAAAATTGATAATAATTTAGAGCATGAGAATGAAAAGAACTCCCATTTATAGCCTCACATGCCTGGGTAAATCTGATTCACACTCCCTCTTGAAAGCCCAAAGGAAATTGGAGAGAAATTAGGAAGATTCTTCAAACGTGATCTCCAAGGAAGAACTCTAATTTGCATGCATGGAGTAGTAGGCTTAGAATAGGTTTAACACCATTAAAACCCTACTAACTGAGCTTAATACGATGTATTTTAGGACCTTAGAGATTAGAAATTATGAAAATACCCTTAATGAAAAGTCTGGAAATTATGCACTGTCAGTGACAACGAGTTATACCACGGGTCGTCCCTTGATACCACGAGTCGTGGTATCCGTCCGTTACTTCTCCCATTAATACTTAAATTTTTGGATCCTGATACAACGACTCGACAGAATGGGTCATTACTCCAAAAATTGACCCGTTACTTCCTCCCATTACCTCGCTAGATTCCAACTCAGGTCTCCAACCACGACTGGTCAGAACGAGTCGTTACTAGTCCCAACGACTCGTCGTTTTCGAATTTTGCCACCACTATTCACCTTCTAGAAGTCCCCCCAATGGAAACCTGCCACGACTTGTTGTCCCATACAACGAGTCATTCCATGACTCATGCCAGCCACCTTGACAAGGACCACCCTCACAATGACTCGGTCCAACGATCCGTGGGAGCTTCCCACGACTCGTTCAACGAGTCGTCCTGTGGCATTTTTTCAAGTTTTCTACTGGACACCCTTTAAATCCCGAGACTAGTCCTAGGCACTTTCGTGGTATTACAATATCTCCCTCTTAGGAACATTCGTCCTCGAATGTGAATGAACATAATGAAAAAAACTGGGGAAAGCAACTGCCATACCAAATACTGAACATCTAAAGTTGAAAACTGACGGAGTGACTGACTCCGGACTAGAATACATGACTAAACTAAATTCATGAATTACACATACATACTTTAACATGAAGAAAACCGGAACACATGAACTAAACATGAGACTTAATAAAGTACTACGGAGGGAACTGATACCTCAAGTTGGAACTGAACTGGAAGCGAAAAGATGCGGGTATTTAGCCATCATATCTTCTTCAGCTTCCCGTGTAGCTCTCTCAACATGATGATTCTGCAACAAAACCTTTACTGAAGCTACTTTCTTAACTTTCGAATTTGGCGATCAAGTATTTCCATCAGAACCTCTTCGTAGCTGAGGCTATCCTTCACACCTACGCTCTCCATTGGAAAAACTAAAGTCGGATCACCTATGCTCTTCTTTAGAAACGACACATGGAAAACTGAATGCACTGAAGGCAATTTTGTGGGCAACTCTAACTCATAAGCCACCTTGCCAACACATTTCACAATCCTATACAGGCCGACATAGCGGGGACTGAGTTTTCCTTTATTTCTGAATCTCATCACTCCCTTCATGGGAGATACCTTTAGAAACACCCAATCATCAACTTCAAACTCAAGCTCTCTCCTCCTCATATCCGAATAGGACTTTTGAGGAATCTAGGTTGTTTTCAATCTTTCCCTTATAAGTTGAACCTTCTCTATAGCCTCATTGTTACACCACGTAAGATTTCCGGCACTTAGATGGCCTATTCGCGCGTTGGTTAAGCATATTTGAAAGCCATACGTGCTAGAAAAAGGCCCGGGAAAAGATCGGACGAAA
>JACEIK010009705.1:9730-22674 GCA_018107945.1 Datura stramonium | reverse complement strand
AATTGAACCCATATAGATAGCATGGAAGATTGCATTGAATTGGGTTAAACCCTAGAATTTCACAATTTAGAACTTGAGAAGTAGAAATCATGAATTTGGAATTGAAAGGGGCATAGGGCGGAAGAATTTTCCCATTCATAACCTACGTATCTGGATAAACTGATTTCCAAACTAGCCTTGGAAGCCTAAGAGAATTGGAGAAGAAATTTGGGAGAATTCTTGCTTGATCTTGAAAGGGAATCTCAATACCTTAATGTATGGGAGCCTAATAACTTGGGATAGGCTAAATCCTATTAAAACTCTCCTTTCAGGGCTTAAAACGATGTCATTAGGAAGTTAGGATCTTGAAAATTTATGAAACTACCCCGGGAATTCGCATAAAAAACTGTCTGCCGGCTACAATGACCTCTTCAATGGGTCGTAAGATACGACGATTCGTTGAATCATCTGTTGTATCAAAAGCAATTCTCATACTCTGCTGAAATTCTGACCAAAGACCAACCAGGACGAGTCATCGTATGAAACAACAGCTCGACGCTCCATCCGTTGCTTCCAGGGGAAATTATGTTACTCTTCTGATTCTCGAACCAATGACTAGATGGGACGAGTCTTTATTTTAAATAACGACTCATCATATCCTATCATCGTAACCTCGAGCACCCTACCGCAGCTTCTAAAGTCCTTCCAATGAAATGTTACCACAGGTCATTCCACACTTCGTTGTCACTGACTTAGATCTGGGTCTTTTCTGAACTCCATTCAACGGCCACCCAGGATGCCCCGTTGGATCTTCCAACGAGTCATTTCTAGGCATGTTGTTTGCTAAGAATCCTAATTGGGGACTTACCACGAGGGAGACAATGGGTCATTGTTCCATACAACGACTCGCCATTGAGTCATCTTGTGACTCTGATGAAGTTTTCCTGCTTTTCTCTAGTTCAACCCCCGGATTAGATCTTAGGAACGCTTGGGGTGTTACATTATCTTTCCCTTGGGAACATTCATCCTTGAATGTAGATTAAGAATACTGAAAGGCTAGGGAAAGAATTGAAATCCCAAAACTAAACAACTAAAGTTGAAAACTAATGGAGTGACTGACTCCGAACTGATATACATGACTGAACTGAATTCATGAAACATACATACATGCTATGATATGAAAGGAACTTAGAGACATGAACTTGACATGAAACTGAATAGAGTACTAAGGAGAAAACTGATACCTCATGCTGGAACTGAGTCGAAAGGAAAAAGATGCGGGTATCTTGCCATCATATCTGCTTCAGATTCCCACGTAGCCCCCTTAACAAGTTGATTCCTCCACAACACCTTCACTAAAGCTAATTTTTTGTTTCTCAACTTTCGCACCTAACGATCTAGGATTTCAACCGAAACCTCATCATAGGTAAGACTATCTTTCACACCTATACTCCCCAACAAATCAATTAAGGCTAGGTCACTAATGCATTTCTTTAATAGAGATACATGAAAAACTGGATGTACCGAAGCTAACTTTGCTGGTAGCTCCAACTCATGCCACTTTGCTGACTCAACTCAGAATCCTATAAGGTTCAACATATCGGGGATTAAGCTTCCCTTTCTTTCTGAACCTCATCACTCCCTTCATGGGATACACCTTCAAAAATACCCAATCATCAACCTCAAACTCAAGCTCTCTCCTCCTTACATCTACATAAGATTTCTGACAACTCTGAGTTGTTTTCAAACTTTCTCTAATAAGTTGAACTTTCTCCATGGCCTGATGAACTGAATCTGGCCCTATTAGCGTAGCCTCACCTACCTCAAACTATCTAATAGGTTATTTACACCTCCGCCTATAAAGAGTCTCAAATGGAGCCATCTGAATGCTGGAATGATAATTGTAACTGTAAGCAAATTCGATGAGAGGCAAGTGGTCGTCCAAACTACCCTTGGAATCAATCACACACGCTCTCAATATATCTTCAAGAGTCTGAATGTTCCCCACGACCTGACTATCTGTCTGCAGGTGAAAAGTTGTACTAAGCTTTACCTAAGTACCAAGACGCTTATGAAACGATCTCCAAAACTAAGAGGTGAACTAAGTACCCCTATCTGAGATGATAGATAAAGAAACTCCATGCAACCTAACTAACTCCCGAATGTACAATCTAGCATAATCCTCAGCTAAATTGGTAGTTTTAACTGGTAAGAAGTGGGCTGATTTGGTCAACCTATCCACAATCACCCATATAGAATCATACTGCCGGCAGGTACGAGGCAATCCTGTAATGAAGTCCATATTAATATCTTCCCACTTCTATGTAGGAATTCTAATATCCTGAAGCATATCTCCAGGCCTTTGATGCTCAAACTTTACCTATTGGCAATTCAGACACTTAGCCACAAACTCTGCTACGTCCTTCTTCATGCCATTCGACCAATAGACTTTCTGTAGATCATGATACATCTTGGTGGAACCTGGATAGATAGAATACCGAGAGCCATGAGCCTCGTTCAACATCCACTCTCTCAAGTCATCAACAGCTGGCACATACAATTGACCCCGATATTAGAGTACACCATCTCCCCCATGGGAGAATACCTCCACCTTCTGATTCTGAACAGCTTCCTTTAGCTTCACTAGAATAGGATCCTCATCTTGCCTAGTCTTGACCTCGGTCACCAATGACGATTTTGATCTGATGAGTCAACAAGGCGAACCCCTAAATGAGCAAGCCTATGGACGTCCCTTGCTAACTCATTCCTTCCATCCTTAACATGAGTCACACTCTCCATAAACAACCTACTAAGAGCATCTGCCACTACACTGGCCTTGCCCAGATGATAAAGGACACTCATGTCATAGTCCTTCAGAAGTTCTAGCTATCTCCTTTGTCGCAAATTTAGGTCCTTCTGAGTGAACACATACAAAAAGGCTCTTGTAGTCCATAAACACATCCACATGCACCCCATACAAGTAGTGCCTCCAAATATTCAATGCAAACACCACAACTTCCAACTCTAGGTCATGCAACGGATAGTTCTTCTCATGAGTCTTAAGTTGTCTAGAGGAACACAAGAATGACCTTACAATGATGCATCAACACACAACCAAGACCAACCCTAGAGGCATCACAATATACAATGAAACCATTTATGCCTTTCGGTAGGGTTAATACTGAAGCCAAAGTGAGTCGAGTTTTTAACTCCTGAAAACTCTTCTCAAAAGCGTCCAATCACTGAAATTTGACCTTCTTCTGGGTCAACTTAGTGAACAGTGCTGCAATGGATGAAAATTCCGCAATGAATCTCCTGTAGTAGCCAGCTAAACCCAAAAAGCTCCTAATATCCGAAGGACTAACTGGTCTAGGCCAATTCTTCACCGTTTCTATCTCTTGAAAGTCCACCTATACACCCTCGCTAGAAACCACATAGCTCAAAAATGCTATTAAGTTCAGTCAAAACTCACACTTGCTGAATTTAGCAAACAACTGGCGATCCTTGAGAGTCTGCAACATAATCCTCAAATGATTGGCATGCTCTTCCTCGCTTCGAGAGTATATGAGAATATCTCTATGAAGACAATTACGAACATATCCAAATACTGCTTGAACACCATTTTCATCAAATTCATAAAAGTTATAGGAGCATTCATTAGTCCAAAAGACATAACTACGAATTCATAGTGACCATACCGAGTCCTGAAGGCTGTCTTCGGGATGTCACTTTCTCTAACTCTGAGCTGATGATAGCCGGATCTGAGGTCTATCTTTGAGAAGTACTTAGCACCCTGAAGCTGGTCAAACAACTCATCGGTCTTGGGGAGGGGATACTTATTCTTGATTGTGACCTTGTTCAACTATCGATAGTCAATGCATATTCTAAGGGATCCATCCTTCTTTAGAACAAAGAGAACTGGAGTACCCCATGGGGATTTACTAGGCCTGATGAACCCTTATCTAGGAGATCTTTCAATTGCTCTTTTAACTTCTTTAGCTAGACTGGAGCCATTCTATAAGGAGGAATGAATATAGGCTGCGTATCAGAAAGAAGTTCAATACCAAAGTCAATCTCTCGCTCGAGAGGGACCCCTGGTAGATCATCTGGAAACACCTCTGGATACTCGCATACAATAGGAACTGACTGAAGAGTCGGGGTCTCGGACATAGTATCCTTAACCTGAACTAGATGGTACACACAGTCCTTAGAGATCATTTTCCTAGCCTTGAGATAGGAAACAAAGTGACCTACAGGTACATCTGAACTACTTTTCCACTCTAGAACGGGTTCACCCTAAAATCATAACTCTACCATATGGGTTCTACAATTGACTGAGGCATAACATGCGTGTAACCAGTCCATATCAAAAATAACATCAAAATCGGTCATGTCTAACTTTACTAGGCCGGTGCAGGTGACTTTTTGAAGGATCATGACAGGGCAATTTCTATATACCCGTCTAGCTAAAATTGACTCACCTACAAGAATAGAGACTAAGAAAGGTTCTGATAGGATTTTTGGACTGACTCCGAAACTAACAACAACATAAGGAGTCACAAAAGATAAGGTAGCTGCTAGATCTAACAATGCATACACATTAAGATAGAATACGCATAACAAACCAGTGAACTAGATCGGGAGAGACCTCCTGCTCCTGACGAGAATATAGTGCATAGAGTTTGTTCTGGCGCTAGCCGCCAATGCACTAGACAAGGCGCCTTACTGAGGTAGGCGAGCTGCTGGGGCTGCTGAAGTAGTATGTGGGGCACGACCTCTACTGTCGCCCTATCTGGCCGAAGGACAATTTTTGAGCATATGTCCGAGCTTCCCACACCCGAAACAACCATCAATTCCAATCATGCACTCGCCAGGGTTCCTCCTATCACACTTCCTACAAGCCAAAAAAGTGTGCTCCCCTGACATGCTCCTCTGCCCCCTAGAGTCTGACGCTCTGCCTCTCTGATCTCCTCTCGGTCTGGATAGAACAACGACTGCCAATGGAGCTGGGGATGACGATCTCTGGTGGGACTGAGGCTGATGTCCACCACCAGACCTCTGTTGGAACTGCCCATAGCTTCCTGTCCTAGCCCGCTTGGCCTCTATCTCCTTCTCCTTTATCTGCTTCGCATCTATATGCTGGGCGTATATGACCAACCAAGAGAAATCTAGGTCACTGTTCAACATGGTGGTCCTACACTCTTTGACCGGCGAATCTTCTACTCTATTCAATAACTTACTCATATGAGCCCTACAATCCGCAACCATCTTTGGCGCATACTTAGACAGTCGGGTAAACTCCAAGGCACACTCTTAGACGGTCCTGTGGTTCTACTTCAAGTTGATGAACTCCGCTGCCTTTGCCTCCCTCAACTCTCTAGGGAAGAACTTGTCCAAGAAAGCAGTCACGAACTCATCCCAACTCAGGGGAATTTCTCCCACTACTCTACTCCCCTTCCACTAATGGAACCATATGTAAGCAACCCCCTTCAGCTGATAGGAGGCTAAGTCCGCACTCTCCTCCCGAGTCACCCCCATAATTTGGGTGATCTTCTACACTTCCTCAATGAACTCATGCGGGTCCTCATCCACCTTAGACCCCAGAAACTCAGGTGGATTTTTCTTGAGAAAGTCTCGCACTCTCGTTGCTGCTGCGTTACCTTTTTGGGAACATGGGTCACCGCCTACTGGTTGACCTTAATAGTTGTGGCCTGTGCCAACATCTGAAATGCCACTCTAAACTCGGCATGAGTGACGTGCTCGAGCAAAGGATCCATTGGTGCTGGTGGGGCTTCCTGATGCCCATCTCCATTGCCATTATCATGGACATTTTTGTTGTCATTTCTTCTACCATTAACTCAGCGTAGAGGCATATTTCTGCAAATGTGTATAGCAAAAGTTAGAGGAATAGAGTACTACATCGCACGACATAGATCATGAAAGAAGAAAAATTTCCTAAAACATCTTGTAGTCTCTTTCCGATAAGAGTGGCGCGCTTCACACCCATAGAAAAAACTCTACTTAACGCGGTTTCTAGACACCCTAGGGAACTCTAAATATTTGCTCCGATACCAAGTTTATCATGACCCGAGCTGAGACCCCGGATTGAGACACGGAGCCTAAAATCATGAATGGCTCCAAGCTAACTCATGGCACAGGCATACCAGTTTAAGAGCATAACTAAAGCAAAAATTAATAAAACATGAATAAGCGGAAGTCTGAAATATAACATAGGCCAAAAATGTATTCAACACTCGACAAGTTGAATCATCTACATGATGTCTGAAAAGCCTCTAAAATATATGATGAGCTGATGGAACAACTTCC
The DNA here is from genome assembly GCA_018107945.1 of Datura stramonium. Lineage (NCBI taxonomy): Eukaryota > Viridiplantae > Streptophyta > Magnoliopsida > Solanales > Solanaceae > Datura > Datura stramonium. The sequence continues at coordinate 16,368 of JACEIK010009705.1, read as the reverse complement.
CCAACTAGCTTTCTAGAATCTGACAACTGAAATAACACGCAAAGCATAACTACTAACTTTCCTTGGAAAATGAGGACTCACCCAAAACAGGGGTTGGGTTGGACTGAAGAGAAATCAGCTTTCGACGAAACAGAGTTGGATCACCCTAAGCTGTATCATGAAACGATATAGCATAGAGTATGCAGTCAGTACTTGGAATATACTAAGTATGTAAGTAAAGTAAAATATGCTTAATAAATCATTAGTTAAAAACATTCTTATAAATCAAAAGATCATGAGAGTAAGGACTGCATGTTGAAAACTATATATGAGACATACATAATCATAAGCTGGTTATCATAACTGAACATAGTGACCCAAGATTTAGAAAGAGAAATCATATCACTTGACATAGTTGAAATCGTACGTAATAGCTCATAAACTGATCATTGGGTCAAATCTGCTATAAAACACAATCTCATAAGTCATGAACATGAATAACTGAAAGCATGAGGAACAATGGGAGACACGTCATAATCGAAATACAGCATGTATGAGCGCATAATGATCCCACGTCTTATCCATGTAGAGGAGAGTCATCCTAAGCCTTTCTAGGGCAAAGGACGAATAAGGTGTGATATCACGGTATGTCCTCAGGTTGGGGAAACACTCTTTTAAGAGGTCCCAAATATATACCTAGTTGGAGCGTAGTTTATGAGACCAGGAACCTTGGAACTCCTGGCCTACTCGGTGCTAGATGCTACTCCCAAAACATGCATATTGCTCATATAATCATATTCTGAAAACATAACTTAAATTTGAACATTGGGAGTCTTGACTCCAAATCATATCATAAGTTGCATCGGGAGTCTTGATTCCAAATCATATCATAAATTGATCTTGTTAGCCTTGATAAATTCATAATAAGCATACTTAAATTTTCATGGGCTTGCCCAAGTCATAAAATCATACATGAAATTAACTTCATATTTCAAAATCATGAAATCATAATTTGAGAGTTCATAAGTATTCATGGATCATAGGCTTGAATTTTCATAAAACATGCATAATAGAGTATAATCTTCATAAACATGAAATCATGAATTAGTGTCACACCCCGATTCTATACCTTGGACGAGACACGGTACTTAGGATTACAAGTAACCCCAAGTCAACCCATGGTCTATCATAACACTAGCTATTTTGAGTAAAACATAGTGGAAGATTTAAATAATGAAATCCTTTATGAAAAACTGATCTAATAGTAAGTTCATACATCTGAAAGAACAATAATACTAAATATCTAAAAACTCTGTCTGAAAGCCATCTACTATTGATGAGTTGCTGGGACATGCCCCCAGCTAACTCTAAAGTCTGACTGAAAGAAAATGATCTGAAGTAAATAATATATCATCCTCGAAGGATGAGGACTCACCACTGCTACTGTTGATATCACGAGAGTAAACCTACTATCGGTGTTGAGGCTGAGAACCTGCGGTTGTATCATAAAACGATACAGCATAAAAGGTATGCGTCAGTACTTTAAATGTATTGAGTAAGCAGGAGAAAACATAATACTAGATATAAATAACTGAACTGAAATGACATGCAATGGCCACTGATATACTAAACGGAAATAACTAAAATATATTGGGATGGTCAAGATGACCCTGTTTGATGGTTAAAGACATGCCCTAAATCTGAGATTTCTAAGTCTAAACTAACTGTGATGAACTAAGCAAACTAAATTGAACTGACTAATATGAGATTGAACTGAGCTGACTAGTGGTAGAGTCTATAATCGACATATAACCACGTGAGCTTGATGTGGAGTCCGATATATACACCTCATCAGTAGGACCCAATATACCTTGTCAGGGTATAAAGGCATGAACTGGGTGATCATAAATTTGGGGCCATGAGGCTAATAAAATATATCCTATGGTGGTAACGTAGTTCTTGAAACCTGGGTGCGCTGAAATCCCGGTCCGCTCGGTGCTAAGTTCTACTCCCACTAGATAGTCCTAGACTGACTACTAAGCTGATAGCTCAAAACTAGGGCCCAGGACTAAGTCAGGAATATCTATCTGGAAGCACCGTGAGATTCTTATTGGACCGGATTCTATAACTGAGTTCTAAGACTGGTCAGAGCTTCTTATCTAAAGCGTCGTAACCGTCTAAAAAATAAACTGTAACCTGGAGCTGGGGTCCTAAGGATGTTCAGAGCTTCTTATATAAAAGTGTCATGATCGCCTAAAGAACCACTAAAATCTGATACTGAGTCTAATTCTGAGAATTGGGAGGCACTACTGACACCTCGAGAATTTCTGTAGTCAAACTGATCAGCTGACATTTCTGGATAACACTGAGTATTCTAACATTTTGACTGAAACTAAATTGACATAAATCTAACTGAGTTTCAATACAAACTAACAATATGGAAATCTCCAACACTGATAGAATCAAGCAAATTTCAGTATTTAATCACTTATGCAAGACTCTAGTTTTCCTGAATTCAAGAGCTAGGGCTAGAATTTACTTTAGAGGGACAAACATCAATATACAAGCTGGTGGAAAATATCCACAATTAATGTAAAATAATATTCCACGTGAATTAAACAAAGTCTAACAGATAATATCTTCACGTTAGAAAGTTTACGGGCTAGAACTGATAGAGAAGATAGGGAAGATTTTTAGGGACACAAGGAAAGGACTATTCCCTTGTTGAATTCCCATATACCTAGATAAAAACTCTCTGGAGAAGGAAGCTTGAATTGCAGTAATTGATGAGGAACCCTAGACCTTTTTTAAGAGCTCTTGAGAGAGAACTTGCGTTACTTTTCTGAAAATTTGAGTGGGAATGAGGGGGAAAACCGTTTAGTCCCTCTAAATCCCATCAAAATAACCTAAAATGACGCAGTTTAGGGTCTAGGAGGCTAGGAAATTACTGAAACACCCTCAGAAAATTCGCAGGAAAACTAACTATTAGTCTTCGCGAGGGACTCAACGGCTCGTGCCCAGTGACCACGACTCGTGGTCACGGTCGTCAAGTGCACTGGCTAAGAACCTCATGTTGGTCACCACGAGGGACACCACGACTCGTGGTGTACCCAACGACTCATGGTGACCCATTCGTCAACTACACTTCCAAATTCTCAACTCCCTAAATCATACTGGACCATGGGTCACCTAACAGGTCGTGGCATGGACTACGACTAGTGGTGCCTAGTCATTAGGTACACTGCCTACTTTTTTCTCAATTTTCAATTTATTTTTTACCACGAATCACATTAGGACTCGTGGTGTTGAACATGACTCGTGGTCATACCCGTGGTCACCCCATTTCCCAAATTTTCTACCAAGTTCAAAATCCTCACCAAAAGTCACTTAATGACTCGTGGCCTACCCCAGGGGTCATAAGACGACTCATTCTATGACCTGGTGCAGAAAATCCTGTTTTCTCTGTTTCAACGCCCGGGTCTGGTCTTAGGATTTTTGGGGCATTACAATTAGTAAGTAAGTTGAGAGTCAAATCTGCCCTAATAGACATAAATCTTTAATTGAAACATGAGAGAATTGAACCCATATAAATAGAATAGAAATTGCATTATATTGGGTTAAACCCTAGAATTTCACAATTTAGAACTTGAGAAGTAGAAATCATGAATTTGGAATTGAAAGGGGAATAAGGGCGGAAGAATTTTCCCTATTCATAACCCTAAATACCTGGGTAAACTGATTTTTAGACTAGTCTTGAAAGCCCAAGAGAATTGGTGAAGAAATTGGGGAGAATTGATCTTGGAAGGGAATCTCAATACATTGCATGCATGGGAGCCTAATGACTTGGGATAGGCTAAACCCTATTAAAACACTCCTTTCAGGACTTAAAATGACGTCATTAGAAAGTTAGGAGCTCGAAAATCTATGAAACTACCCCTGGGAATTTGCATTAAAAAAATGTATGTCAGCTACAACGACCTCTCCAACGGGTCTTCCTAGGATACGACGAGTCGTTGAATCGTCTATTGTATCAGAGCACTTTCGGTGCTCTGCTGAAGTTCTGACCAACGATCGATCAGGACCATTCATCGTACGAAACAACGACTCGTCACTCCATCCATTGCTTCCAAGGGAAATTATGTTACTCTTCTGATTCTCTAACCAACGACCAGACAGGACTAGTCCTTACTTTAAATAATGACTCGTCATATCCTCTCGTCGTCACCTTGAGCACCCTATCACACCTTCTGAAGTCCTTCGAACGAACCGTTACCATGGGTAGTTACTCGCCACCATGGGTCATTTCACCCTTTGCTGTCACTAACTTAAGATCTGGGCTTTTTCTGAACTCCATTCAAAAACCACCCAGGACGAACCATTGAATCTTTCAATGAATCATTGCTAGGCGCGTTGTTTGCTGAGAATCCTGACTCAGGACTTACCATGAGGGACATAATGGGTTGTTGTTCCATACAACGACTCGTCCTGTAACTCTAATAAAGTTTTGCTGCTTTTCTCAGGTTCAACCCCCGGATCAGATCTTAGGAACTCTTGGACTGTTACATAAAGCCATAGTAAATTTTTTTTTTGATGATTCCTTTATTTTTTGTAATGCTAACATCCAAAATGCCGCTAAAATATCTGAATTATTAAGTATTTATGAAGAGTGTTTGGGTCAAGAAGTGAATTATGCAAAACCTGCTATTTTTTTAGTAAAACTACTTCTGAACTTGAAAAGGATGGCATCATTGCGGAGTTAGGACAATTAAAAATAATAATTTAGGATTATATCTGGATTTACCTGCAGAAGTGGGAAGGTCGAAGAAGAAAATGTTAGAATTTGTTAAAGATAGAGTGAAGGCCTAAATAAAAGGATGGAAAAATAATTTTTAAGTCCTACTGGAAAAGAAGTGATGCTTAAATCTCTCTTATCTGCTATTATTTCTTATGCTTTATCATGTTTTCAATTCTCTCATAATTTATGTAAAGAGATCATGTCTATATTCTCAAATTTATGGTGGGGCCATGATGAGGATAGGAGAAAAATGCATTTTGAAAAATGAGAAAATCTTTGTGTAGCAAAAGACTAACGGGGGCATAGGTTTTAGAGAACTAAAATCGTTTGATCAAAGCTTTGTTGGCTAAACTCGCTTGGCGAATTTTGACACAAGAAGATTCTCTCTTTTTTAGAATTCTCCAAAGTAAATATTTTCATCACACGTCCTTTCTTAAGGAAACGTGTTCTTCTACTAGCTCTTGGATATGAAAGAGTATTATTTGAAGTAGGAATCTTTTACCAAAAGGTACTAGATGGAGAGTAGGAACTGGAGAAAATATTAAGGTTTGGACGAATGCTTAGATTCCTAACTCTAGTGGGTTCAAACCTAGTTATTATCATACCTAAATGGATGTAGCATTAAAAGTGAGTGGCCTTATAGATAATAACACCCACACTTGGAAGATACAAGATCTTCATAAATGATTTGGTATGAGAGATATTCAGGCGATAGTGTCTATTCTAATCTTTATGACTAGACTGTCCAATAAAATTATTTGACATCATACTAAATCTGGAAATTTTGAGGTAAAATTGGGATACCATTTAGCTAGAGAAATTATACGATGTCGAGAGTTTAGTAGTGATAGACCTCAATCTAGCTATCAATCTTTTTCAAAAGAGTTCTGAAACTTCTTATGGTCTATGAAAATTAAAAAAATATAAACATTTTATTCGAAAAGATATTTTGAATGTACTACCTGTAAATCATGTTGTCTCGAAAAAGTTTAATAAATAATTGTTATATGTATTGTCACGCTCCACCTTGGAAAGCATGACTGTCAGTGCCACACTAGGATTTGGACTAATCTGATTGGCCTAGTGCACTACTGTTACACGCCTGTAACTTAATTCAAGAAATCGATGAGCTATATCTCAACTGTAAATACAAGCTTTGGCTGACAAGGCCACCTGTAAAAGGAAAACAGCTGACCAACAACAACACAATAACAGGGATCCTATGCGGATCGACGAGACCACCATGTTGTCTAGCTATAACTGAAATAAAATCAGGAAACTAACCATGCTATAACCGACAAGGCTGCTAACTGACAGCTAAACAAGGCCCCCCCACACGGCCAACAACAAAAACTAACTACTGGGAATCTGTAGCCTGCAAGTATCTAAGAGTGGAATAATGATTGAGACAGGGCCCCGACCTACCCATAAACTATACAACAAAAGAAAAAACTCTTATATCTATCAACTCCGAAGGAAAGGAGCCGAATGAACTGCTACTCTAGCTGATGACTAAGAATGCCCCGAACTGCGTCCTGCACCTATAGGCAAGTAATGCAGCGCCCCAAGAATGGGAGTCAGTACAATATGTATCGAATATGTAAGGCAACAAGATAATAACTGACTAAAAACTAGTAAAACTGAAGTAGTCAAGAAGGAGGGTAAGAATTTAACCTAAGTAACTTTACCATCTAAAATATCTAACAACAAGTTTATAAGTACAAACAAGAGCCTAATTGGGCCCCCATAAGCCTGGAAGGTACAAACAACACAGAATAACCTACATGGGCCTCCATAAGCCCCGACAAGTATAAACAATGTATACTTCTGCTATCTGGATACTAAAGATTTGTAAACATACTAT
>JACEIK010009704.1:16749-37524 GCA_018107945.1 Datura stramonium | reverse complement strand
CAAGGCCAACGTGTCACGGAGCCAACGCGGAGGCTCCCCCTCCGTGACACGTTGCCATCGCGGAGGGGCTCTGCCCCGGCTCCTTCCGCGATGGTTCGACCGGTTTCTTATCTGGTCTTTTCCTGGGCCTTTTCCTAGCATGTATGGCTTTCAAATACTCTTAACCAACATGCGAATAGGCCATCTATGTGTTGGAAATTTTACGGGGTGTAACAACCCCATGGGGACTTACTCGACCTAATAAAGCCCTTATCTAACAGGTCCTTCAACTGATCTTTCAACTCTTTTAGCTCAGCTGGAGCCATTATATAGGGCGGGATAGATATAGGCTATGTGTTAGGAAAAAGATCTATACCGAAATCAATCTCCCGCTCGGGAGGGACACCTGGCAAATCATCAGGAAAGACTTATGGATACTCACATACTGCTGGTACGGACTGGATGGTTGGGGTCCCAGACTCCACATTCTTAACCCTAATTAGATGGTACATGCAACCCTTAGAAATCATCTTCCTGGCCTTAAGGTAGGAAATGAATCGACCTGCAGGCACAGCTGAACTAACCTTCCATTCTAAGACTGGCTCACCCAGAAATTTGAACTCCACTACCCAGGTTCTACAATTAATTGAAGCATAGCATGCAAATAGCCAGTCTATGCTGAGAATAACATCAAAATCGGTCATAGATAACTCTATAAAGTTTGCTGAGGTGACCTTATAAAGAACTGAGATTGGGCAATCTCTATACACCCATCTAGCTAAAACTGAGTCACCTACTAGAGTAGAAACTGTGAAAGACTCTGATAAAACATCGGGACTAACTCCGAAGCTACTAGCTACATATGGTGTCACAAAAGATAGGTTAGCCCCCGGATCTAGTAAAGTTTACACATCAACATGAAAAACTCTCAACATACCAGTAACCACATCTGGTAAAGCCTCCTGCTCCTGATGAGTGGCTAAGGCATAGAATCTGTTCTAGCGCTGCCCGCCAGCTGTGCTAGTAGATGCCCCTTGATGTGCTGAGCGTGGGGGAGGGGCTACTGAACTAAAAGCTGGGCCTCGGCCCCCAACCTGATCCTAACTCACAGCAAGACAATTTTTGAGCATATGTCCAGGCTGCCCACATCCAAAAGAAGCTCCTGACCTGCCAAGCACTGGCCTGTGTGTCCTCGACCGCACCTGTGACAAGCTGGAATGCTGGAATTGTGGGTCTACTGATATGACCCCTTGAGCCTGATGCTCGTCCCCTCTGATCATGTCTAGGCCTAGATGGCACACTTAGTGCTGAAGATGCTGGGGCTGATGACCTCTAGTGGGTCTGCTGTCGGTGCCCACCACCGGACCTCTGCTGAGAGAATCTGTGATCCTCAGTCCTGGCCCTCTTGGCCTCCCTCTCCCTTGAATGTGCCTCCTCCATCTACTAGGCATACAACACTATGCGAGGGAAGTCCATGTCCTGATGCAGCATAGTTGTCCTGTAATCCTTGTCCAAGTAACCTGCTATGCTATGCACAAATTGGCTCACCCGCGGCCGCTGTTCGGCCACTAACTCCGAGGCATACTTAGATAGGAGGGTGAAATCAAGGGCGTACTCCTGAACAGTCATCCTTCCTTGATTTAAATTCAAGAACTCAGCTGCTTTCAACTCCCTCATCTCTCGAGGGAAGAACCGATCTAGGAATGCAATCTGATACTCTTCTCATGTATCGGACCTGCTCCAGCGACCCTGTTGTCCTTCCACTGGCGAAACCAAATATGCGCAACCCCCTTCAACTAGTAGGAGGCCAACATTGCGCATTCAACACTACTCACCCCCATAACCTGGGTTATCTTGACAATCTCATCAATAAAATCATGCGGGTCCTAAACTACCTTGGACCCCAAAAACTCTGGCGGGTTCATTCTCAAGAAGTCTCGGACTCTGGCAGCGGCTGCATTGCTGTTTTGAGAAATATGCGCAATGGCCTGCTGGTTGACCTGAGCGGTCAAGGCCTACGCCAGCATCTGAATGGCTGCTCAGAACTCAACATGAGCGGCTGGCTGATGCCCATAACCGTTTCCATCCTCGTGGCTGTCACCACCTCTGTTCCTCCTTCACTTCAACCTTCGAGGAGCCGTGATTCTACAATCGCGAATAGCACGAATTAGAAGGATAGAGAGGATTTTAATCGCACGACATAGATCATGAAAGAAGGGAACACTTCCTAAAATGTCTAGTAGCCTCTTCGTCATAAGTGTGGCGCACTTCACACCCATGAAAAAGACTCTACCTAACGCGACTTTAAGACTTCCTAAGACACATCAAACCTATTTCTCTAATACCAAGTTTGTCATCACCCGAATGGGGACCCGGATCGTAGATACGGGACAAGGAACCCTGAGAGACCCCAACTCGATCCATAGCATAAGCATTCAACTAACTCATTTCATAATCATGAAGAAGACGTAAATATAAACTTAGTGGAAGTCTAATACAACAGCACATCGGAAGAATATCCGAAGCTACACATACATAAGTCTAAAAAGCCTCTAGTCTGGGCGAGTTGATGGGACAAGACCCCAACTAACTCAACAACACTGTAACTGAAATACGTAAAAGAAACTGAAAGTCTAGTCCTCGAAAGACGAGGACTCACCGATCTTGAGCTGATAAGGACTCTGGAAAGCTGATTAAGATCGGGGCTGAAGCTGCAAGCCGGGTCTTGTATCATGAGATGATACAACATAGAAAGTATGCGGTCATTATGTGGGATGTACCGAGTATGCAAGGTAAGTAAAACTGCTTAGTAAAGTAAATCATTTAAAACATTTCATACATATCATAAGCTTTCAACATGAGAGGAAGGGCATACATGCATTCTTTCTAAAATCATAATCTCATCATAACATGACCATGCATAGCTTAATAACATCATGAATGACTCGAATGACTCAAAGATGAAACATAAAATTTATTTTAAAAATTGAACAATGAGTCAAACCTCACTTTTATGAGTAAAGAAATCACCATGAGTAATGAATATGAAAATATGAATGATATAGACATTGGGAGACTCGTCATTTAACCGACATACCACGATAGAGCTTATGTGGTCCCGACTATCACACTCAAGTGGGCAGAGCTGTCCAAAACCTTACTAGGGATAAGGACACTACCATCATATCAATATCAAGAAGAAAGTCCAATCGGGCCGGGGATAGCTCACAAGGGAGGTCCCGATATTATAATAGTATCAACCTATGTTGGCGCGTAGTTCTGGGGCATAGTGTGATCGACCCTTAACCCGCTTGGTGCTAGACTCTACTCCCAAAAACATGCAATGATCTATATCGTATGTAATGAAGCTAAACATCTTCTATTGACGAAGCTCAAGATGAAGTTTTGCATAACTCAACATTGTATGAAACGACTCAATATTTCCCTTTGACAAAGCTCAATAACAACATACATCTCAATTATAAATTTATGCATATGAGAAGCTTTATTTCAAGCAAACCACAATCTCAAGTATAGGTGGGAGCATCTACTCCAAATCATGTGGTAAGATACATTTAGGAATATTTAACTCAACATACCACAAGCTAGAAATTATGAAATTGGGTAGAATTCGCTCCAAACAATGTGGTAAGCTTATTTCGGGAACATCATTATTTTAAATCAACATGTGGGCATTGCCCAAGGCTTTATCATACTTGAATCTACTCAATTCATTTTGAAAGCAACTTCATAATCATAGGTATATTTAGAAACATGTCTTTCATTATCAAATCTCATCATCATCATACACTCATCATCATTTACTTCTTTTATGAACTTTTCATCCATTGGCATTTAAATTCCATAACTTAGAAAATATGATTTGTATTGAAAACAATTTAAAATCTACCCAAGCTTCACAATTCATCAATATAAATAGAATCTAATCATACCCATGTATAGAAATTGTAGAATTATGCAATTGGGTAAAAAACCCATACTTGGTCATAAGTGATATATCATAATTTGGTAGAAATTGGGCATGGGTGTGGAAGGAGGCACCCACTCATAACCTTACGTACCTTGGAATGGTGAATTCTAACACCCTCTAATTGCCCAAGCTGAGATTCCAGTGGAAACCTTGAGACTTTGCCTTGGATCACCTCTTCCAAACCTTCAAACTTGCATGCATGGAAGAATGACTTAGAATAGGTTTTCCCCTACTAAAAACCCTGTAAAATGAGTCTTAAACGACGTAGTATAGGTCTTAGGAACTTAGGAAATTATGAGAAGGCCCTTACTATTTCGTGGAAAATAACTGCCAGGTGACCCTAACGGGTGACCTGACGACTCGTCAAGACGGGCAATGACTCGTCAAGTCGTCTGTTAAGTATACTGGATGACAGATCATTTAGGGCTTGTAACGAGGGACTTAATGATTCATTCCTCGAGACCACTACTCGTGGTCACCTCCTTTCATGTACACTATCTCATTCTCAGATAAAGTTCAACCTGCTTGCTCACGACTCACCTCACAAGTCGTTGGGAATGACCACGACTCGTGGGGTCCCTTCCATTAGGTACATTGGTCAATCCTTCCATTTATTTCTCAACTTCACCCCACGGTTAACCTGACGACTCGTGGTAGTTGACCACAAGTCGTTCCCATGCCCGTGGGGACCTCAACCCTTCAATTCAACCAGGCCTTTCCACAAGCCACCTAACGACTCATGGGGTATCCTCACGAGTCGTCCAATGACTCATCCTGCAACTGCAACATCATTTCCCAGATTTTCCCCATTTGACTCCCGGGTCTAATCCTTGGGTTCCCCGGGTATTACAGAGTTGTTACAGGTGACCACGACTCGTTGTCCCACCTGTCAAGTACATTGTTTGTCATTTTACAATACTTACTACTTCTTCTCACGACTAAACTAAAGAGTCATTGTGTCTCATAACGACCCGTTAGGTGAGTCGTCCTGTAGCATTTCTGCAGCTTTTCCAGATTTTCTTATTTAAGTCCCGGATTTAGATTTTGGGTTTTCGGGGCATTACATGGCGGATGTTGATGATTTCTTGTGTGTTCTTGAATTCGTTAATCTGTATTTGGGAATTTTATGTTTTTTAATTAGTTTTGTTGGTTATAGAGAATGGCGTGACAGGTTTAAATAAAGATAGATAGCTATCGGGAATAGCGAGTAGATTTATTTATCTTATGGACCTCACTAGGAAGAGTCGTAAATCCTATGCATAATTAGGTAAGTAATGAATGATAATGGATGGACTTAGTCAACCATAGGAAAGTGGTAAAGGAGGTAAATAGGTTATAAAATTGTATGTGGAATATGACAAAACTGGGCTAGGAAAACTTTGGCTACTGACCGAGAGGAATAGCATTGCAGTGGGCACATCACCGCAGCAGCGGGACCGCTTTAGTGTTTGAAACCGGCGCTGCAGCGGTTGAAACCAACGCTGCAGCGAAAACGGAGGGAGACAGATTGAAGGATTTAATAACGAATAGGTTTGTGTGTAATTGAATAAACGTTAATGAGGTTTAAGAACGATAATATAGTAGTTAACCTAGTGTGATATTAGGAGTGAAATAATCGTTAAATCTAATGACATTCACTGTATGTTGATTATTATACTATTGCGTTAATTAATCCTAGTCGATTGATGATGCCTACCAGTATGTGTGGTATACTGATACTATCTTGCTACACCTTTTTGGTGTAGGTTGTAGAAGGTTTGAAGTTCCTTGATTAGTATGGAGTACTCAGCACCAGCTCCCATGTTCTTCTTCTCAAATGAAGTTGGATCTTTTTGTCTTGTTAATGTATTCAATTAGAGCTCTTGTACCTATCTAGACTAGATATTGGGAGAGTCATGTTTGGAAAATCTTGTAATTTTATTTTTGGATATTTTTATCAATTAATGAGAAGTAACAAAAGTGTTTTGAGACTAAATTCTTGTATATTAATGGTAGCAATGGTTCTCCTATTGAGTAGAGTCGATGTAGGTGCCCGCACCGCCCGTCCATCTGGGCCCTGACACCCTAAGCACTTTAATACATCACCATTTTTTTTATTTTAAGCACATTCTTCAATCTTCTATTTCCCCCTTATACCTCCTTTTATTTTTTAATTTTTTACCTAGGTAACTAGTAGGGAATTTCCAACTTTAAGATCATTCTCTCTTCAAAGCTTTTTCTTCTTTTTATTTTCCCACTGACATCATCTTTTTTGTTTAGAAAATTTTACCCTGTTCTTTTCTTCTAATTTTCACACTTTTAGCTTTTTCCTTCTTTTCTCTACTTATGCTCCTTTTATGCAAAATTTTTAATTAAAGTTCTCTAGAAGTCATTTGGATCAAATAAAGATCAACAGAATAAAAAAGGATTAGGCTTGTAATATGGCTATCAAAAGAACGGGCTAAGGCTCAAAATGGCTAACTAGAATAATCAAATAAAGGCAGGTAAAAATTGGATACAAATAAGCTACCAGAGAAACACATATATCACTTCCTAGATTTAACATCCTTATTTCTTTTTGCACACACACCGGGCAAGTTCTAGACATCAAATTATAAGCATGAAGTATACTACAATTTGTCACTCACACGATGAAAAATGGTTCAAAACTGACAATCAAAATTACATAAACACATATATCGATATTGTATGCATAACATAATTAAACACAATTTTTCAAGCATAAGAGTCAAGTTTTAAAAGTATAAGTGTTTCTACCTTTTTCATGCATTTTTGAGTGAATTCCACAATGTCTTAGTGATACCTAAGTGAAGCACCTAGAATTCTTAAGGTTTCAAGTTCTTGTTCTCCTAATGACTAATTTTCCCTTAAGACGGTCGTCATCCATCCATCACCAGGAACAGTCATGACTATAAATCAAAAAACTCTATTTCCTTTAATCAGTTCTAAGGGGTTATCCACCGAAAAAATACTGAAAATAAATATCGGGGGAACACAAATAAAAACAAAATCAAGAAACATCTATAAGGAAAAAATACTACAAGCTAGTAGGAATGAGTCATGCTTCACAAAAAAATCTAGACTCTCCATGAACAAATTTAGCAATCAAGGCATATATAGTACAAGGAAGGTCACTTCTCCTACCCCACACTTAATCACTAGCACTGTCTTCAGTGCTAAAACAATAATGCATAAGTAATAGAGTGAAAGAAGAACCCCCTGAGCCAAACCCTCATTGTATGTGGGATAAAAAAATTTCCTGAAAACCTACTCCACGTTGCAAATCTCAGTGCGAAGGTTTTGCTCCGCGTCGTAGAGTCCTATGTTAAATTTTAGATTTTCTTCCTGCACACTTGAGCAAGCAAATCAACTCTAAAAAATAAAAAAGATTGCAAATAAATTACATAGAGTTTCCTCCCAAACAACGCTTGATTTAATGTGTCATCTTGATTTTTCAGACTTCCTCAAGATATCACTTGGGTTGCCTCCCAAGAAGCTCCTTATTTAACATCGTGATACAGCTCTTGCCATTACACTTGAAAGAATCAAGGACAACAACAAGAAGTAAAGAAGGAATAAAGAATTTAAACACCAATTAACTCTTCTTAAACCGTGTTTCCCAGCAACGACACCAAACTTTAATTACGCCTAAATTATATCTCGAAATGAAATATAAAGCGGTCTCTATCAAATATAGTAACTCAACTTAAGTTGGGAGCGATCCCATAGGGAATAGAAAAGAAATAATATGTTAATGATGGTTAAACTAACTTGTAGTCAATATTTTGGAAGGGGGTTGTAAATAAAAAAGCAAAATAATGCTAACAATGATTTAGTTGTGCATCAAATTATTAAGACAAAACTAGAATTGTGTTCCCTATGATTTCATAACTTAATAGGCTTTTATTAATGATCTATCCTGGTGAATTTTGTGTAGGACTGATGATTAATTTCATCTAACGTCTCTCGACCTACATAGATGAATTTCACTTAAATCCTCTCATACTCTAAGTGTGTATATTTTTCCCTCGCCATAAGTCTTGATTTAACTATCCTCGATTAGAGCTTAAGTTAATTTACATGAGGGCTGCTAGCCTCAAATTGCTATTGTTATTCACTTTTCCTAACTTCAACCTCCTTGATTGAGCAAGTTGAAGATACGGAAAATCAAGCATTAAGATGAAGAGAATAACAAACCACCCAATTCACCATTCAAGAATCACTATTTTATTTTGCCTACTTTCGTTAATCCATCATAGTTCCCACAACTCTAACTTAAGAGATTTAGCAGCTCATGTTTATGAGAAGAAAAACAAAAGATATAGAAGAAATAATAATGAAATACTTAATTTAATATAAAATTATTTAACAAAATCTCTAAAGTTATATTGAGTACAAGAACTTGATGAATTCTCCAACAAATATTCAACTAAGCTATTATACAATTCGTAAAGTATGAATTGTGCAATACTATCAATTGTACTAGAATAAGACTTGGAAAATGTTAGACACCTAAAAACATGTAAGAGAGGGTATTTATAATAGTAGATTAAGCCTTCATTCTTACTACTTGGATTAGAATTGGGTTTTGCAGCTTTTGTTCCTAGTAGAACTGGATTTGACTTTTGGCCTTCTGGACTGCATTGTGCCTCGCGCCTCTCTCTATGCCAATCAGCCTGTTGTGTCGCACTGCTTCATGCCTTGTCCTTGCTTGTGCATCATGCTGGCCATAGAACAGGTGCGGTTGCGCGATGCCAACTTCTATCATACTCGTTTCGTCATCCCCGTTTTACCATTCTTGCTCTTTCTAGCCACACTTAAGCCTAAATTCATCACATTAATACCTGAAAATATCTAATCATGTGCATTAGCTCTTTTTTACATAAGTCATATAAAACACAAGAAATCACACATAATTTATTCTCAAAACATAACTAAGCATGGGAAAAATATGGTTTGTAAATGGATAACTACGCCCTACATCACCTGGTGCAATCATATCTCAATTGAGAAGTGTTTTAAGTCTTCTCCTACTATCCTCGCCCAAATCTTGTACGCAATTAAATTTGAAACTTATTAACTAATATGCAAATAGTATACAATAAAGATTAGTTAGTTAGTTAGTTAGTTACTCTAGGTGTTGCATACTAGTTGAGGATTCATATTAGTATGTATAAACTCAAACATGAGTAATGATGTACATTGTATTCTAGAGAAAATACAACTACTCTCTTTTTCTCTTCTTCCTTCTTCATCTTCTTTCCTTCTTCTTTTTCCTCTATACTATTCTTGATCATATGAATATTGTTCATGATCTCTTGATGATCAAACAACATCATGATATCAGAGAAGGTATCAATCATCAAGACTAGATACTGAATCAAGATTGAACCAGTCGTAATTAGAGTTTTCTCTGTTGTGTTTCTTCAAGGTTCTCTTCAAGTTTCTGATCTTCCATTTTTTAAGTTTCCTCAATTACTTCTATTGTAAGTTCAAACACAAATGGAACTTGGAAGAACAAATGATGTGAGTCTCAATGTAAATAGAGGTATTCAAGGTTTGGGAACAAATGCAGTAAGTACAACAAATGGTTCAGGATTTCATAATCAAAGTTAGTCTGTAGGAATTGATTATAATCACCTTTTGTTCTTTTCACCCCCTGAAGTTAGTAGAATTCAAATTATCTCATTCTAACTAACAGGTATTGAAAATTTTTACATTCGGTTTAGATCAATGAAAATTATTCTACTAGGGAGAAACAAACGTGGTTTAGTTGATAGCTTTTATAGTAAAGGAGAATTTCCAGAAATGATGTGAAATCATTGGGAAAGAGTTAATGCGATTGTCCTATCTTGGTTATTAAATTATGTGGCAAAAAAATTACTTGGAAGTGTTATATATGCATCTAGTACACATGTAGTATGCCAAGACTTGTTGGAAAAGTTCAACAAGATGATGGTTCAAGAACATACAATCTTCATAAAGAAATTGCTGCAATCACTCAAGGAGTTTCTTAGTGTCTGGTTATTTCTCAAAACTAAAAAATCTGAGAGAAGAGTGTGAGGCTCTAGTCCTAGCCCCTGGATGTAATTGTGAGAAGTAAAGAAGTTTTGTGCTACATTTATAGAAGTTGAAAGTATTTTAGTTTCTTATGGGGTTGAATGATTCTTATGGACAAGCTAGAGATAAATCTTGATGATGAGTCCACTGCCATCTGCTAATCAAACTTATGCTATGATAGTCAGTAATAAAGGACAAAGGTCAGTTGCATCTACAACTGGAGTGGTAGAGGATAATCCTAGTTCTGGTATGGGTAATATAGATGTGGTCATGTACTCCAGGACAAACACTAGTAACCATAGTAATCAGAGATTCCAGAAAAATTACTACAATTTAGTGTGTGATTTCTATAAGTGCAAAGGGCATATAAAAGAAAATTGTTACAAACTTGTAGGATATCCTACTGACTTCAAGTCAAAAAAGAAAGGAATACCATAAAATGGAGCAGCATATAATGTATTTGGTGGGTTTAGAGATGTATTGCTGATTCTCATAGGTCTTAGAATCAAAATACTAAAAGTAGATTTGCCTATGGTCAGAGCACTACTGTTCCTATAAGAGGATATACTCAAGCTACTGGATCACAAACCACCGTTGGTGAGTCTTCCAAGAGTCAAGCTGAAAGTGCTGAGATGATTCATATGGGAGACACATGAGGCACCATGTTTTTAAGGAACAATATGATCCAATTATAAAGATGCTCAACCAAGGGAATACCCACTCATCTGCATCTGTGTAATACCCCGGAAAGGCCTAAGAATAGACTTGGGAGTTTAATTTGAAAAGTGCAAAAAACTGGCAAATACCAAAGGATGAACCACAGAATGACTTGTGGTATCAAACTACGAGTCGTTGAATGCTGTCGTTGGTTGGGGAAAGGTTGGTAACAGTGGAGACAACGAGAGGTATGATGACCCGTTATGGGATACAATGGGTCGTCCTTTACAATCGTGGTTAGGGTCAGGCTGGGCGATAGGGTAAACAATAGGAGACCCAATGACCCGTTAGTAGAAACCACGGGTTGTTGGATGTGGTCATTGTTGGAGGGTAAGGATTTCTAGTGGAGGTGACGAGTTGAGACCACGAGTTGTGGTGAGGCTTGTGGTAAGGGGGTTCAGATCGTATGATGAGCAAACAACAGATGATGTAACGGACCGTGGTTCCAGAGGATGAGTCATCTTGTCCGTCCGTTGGTTATTTTTGAAAGAAGGCATTTAGCAATCCATTCAACGAGGGAAATTATGGGTCGTTGGTGGTTCCCACGATCCATTGTTACCACTTGTGGGTTCCATCCGATCAGATTTCAGGGCAGGTTCATTAAGGGCATATTCGTCTTTTTCATGCTTTGAGACCCTAAACTACGTCGTTTTATATATTTTTCTAAGTGTGATAATATTAGTTAAGTCCTTTATGTATTCCCATTCTCATGCAAAAGCTTAGAGAGATTTTTGGGAGATTCAAGGTCTTTTTCCCCAAGTTTCCCTCAGTTTCTTTGTGGGCATTCAAGGAACTTCGAAATCAATCTATTCCCAGGTATGTAGGGTTTAGAATGGGTGATTTCTTTCACACACATGCCTAAATTTTGATGTAATCATGAATCCACCTATTCAAATTTTACGGGATTTTACCCAAATGCACGAAAATGTGATTTCTCTTTATGGGTTTAATTTAATTGAGTTTTAATTATTGAATTATGAATGATGGGCAGGTCTTATATTATTTTATTTAAGATTATTTTTCAAGTTTTTTAAATCGAAAATGCCCATTTGATGAAATTTCATGAGTTATGATTTACGATGAATATGCAATATTTTAAATTTAATGATGAAGGAAAAGCATGAATTAAAGTTACCCATATTTATGAGCATATTTTGAAAGAATTGAATATGATGAATTATTGGGAAACGCCCACATGTTGAAGAATGATTTATGATTTATGAAGCAAATTACATGATTTATCGATTAACAATGTTGGTCGATGAAAAGGGCCTATGATTCTTGGCTTAGCATGTTTTAAAGGGGATCAATGACGACAAATGTTATATTTTAGCCAATGAACCTTAAGGCATGATGTTATTGATATATGTATGAGTCTATATGCATGTTTTTTTGGGAGTTGTGTCTAGCACTGAGCATCCCGGCGTTCAAAGGCTACGTCGGTGTCTCATAACCACGTGCCATAGTGGGTTTCTAATGATATATTGTATTGTTAATGATCCCCTCAAATGTGATATCACGCCTAATGCACGACCCTCGCCTGGCAAGCCAGGATCGGCTCTGCCAACTTGAGTGAGATATTTGGGGCATCATGAAAGGCTCTACCATAATGGTGTCGGTTATGAAGAGTCCTCCCATTGTTCCGCATGTTTTATGCATTGTTATATTTATGTTATGGATCAAGTTATATTTTGATAATATTTACTTACAATTACGATTATGAACGCTTTATGAATGATTTGAAAGCCTTGAGCCTTATGTTTTCTTGCTGAGTATGATATATGCATGATATCCTTCTCCTACGTTACTTATGAGTTTTGCTTCACTTTTAAATGTCCATTTTACTTACCTTGCATACTCGGTATATTCCACGTACTGACTGCATACTTCTATGTAGTATCGTTTCATAATACAGGGTTCGGATCTCAGGCTCATCCTCATCCTTAGCCCATCTCAGCTTACGTTCTCAGCTTATTGGTGAGTCCTCATGTTCTGAGGGATGTTTGAAAGACTTTTATGTTATCTTATGTTTTAGTGTCATTTGGGTTAGTTGGGGATGTTTTCGCATCAACCTATCATATGTAATAGAGGCTTTCAGACAATTTGTAGTATTCAGCTCATGTGTACGCTTAGTATCTCTGGTGTTATGCTAAGTTTACGTTTCCGCTATATTTTATTCTAAGTATTCATCTTTACATAATGAGATTATATGAATGCATGTGTCATGGGTCGACTTGAGGTCTCTCGAGGTCCCTTGTCCCGTGTCTACGATCCGGGTGTACATTTGGGTCGTGACAAACTTGGTATCAGAGCCATAGGTTTGAAGTGTCCCAGGGTATCTGAAAGCCGATTTAAGTAGAGTCTTTTTCATGGGTGTGAAGTGCATCACACCTATGACAGAGAGGCTACTAGACGTTTAAGAAATATTCCCTTCTTTCAGGTTCTATGTCGTGCGATGAAAGGTCTCTCCACCCTTCTAATTCGTATGATTCGCGATTGCAGAATTATGGCTCCTAGGAGAATGAACGGAAGGAGGAATGGAAATGATGAATGCCACGGAGATGGAAATGACCATGGGCATCAGCAAGCCCCACCTATTCAAGAGCCCCAGCCACCAGAGCTAGCTACCCACGCAGAGTTTTGGGCGTCTATTCAGATGTTGGCGCAGACCTTGACCGCTCAGGTCAACCAACAGGCTGTTGCGCAAGTCCACAGAATGGAAATGTAGTGGAGGCTCGAATTAGAGACTTCTTGAGGATGAACCCTCCTGAGTTCACGGGATTAAAGGTGGATGATGATCCATACGAGTTCATTGAAGGGATCTTGAAGGTCACTCAGGTTATGGGGGTGAAAAATGGGGAGTGTGTGGACTTGGCCTCTTATCAGCTAAAAGAGGTCGCTTATATTTGGTACAAGCAATGGAAGGAGAGCAGGACAGCGGAAGCGGGCCCAATCAGCTAGGATGAGTTCCACATGGCTTTTCTCGACAGGTTCTTCCCTTAGGAGATAAGGGAATTGAAGGAAACTGAGTTTTTGAACCTCAAGCAGGGAAATATGACAGTGCTGGAGTATTCACTGGAGTTCACTCGTTTGTCAAAATACGCCCCAAAGTTAGTGATAGATCAGAGGGCGTGGGTGAGCCGATTCGTTCATGGTATGGATGGTTATTTAAACAAGGATTGACAGACTACTATGCTCCACCAGGATATGGACTTTCCTTACATAGTGTTGTACACCTAGCAGATGGAGGAGGCTCATGTGAGGGAGAGGGAGTCAAAGAGGGCTCGGACGGACAGCCATGGGTTTTCACATTAGAGGTCTAGCGGTGGCTACTGTACATAATTTCAGTAGAGATCACTATCCCTAGCACCATCCTCATATAGTGTTCCATCCAGGCCCTGGGTGATCAAAGGAGCAGGGCTTCAGGATCGAGGGATTATAGAGGCACCACGTTAGAGTATACCTCTCCAGCCTGTGGGAAGTGCGACAAGAGTCATGCCGGGAAGTGCTTGCCCGGTTCAGATATTTTCTATGGGTGTGGTAGATTCCGGCACATGTGCCGAGCGTGTCCATATACTAGACAGGGTGATGATAGGGGTCGTGCACAGACCACCAGGACAACAGTAGCTCTAGCCCGTTCCGCTCCACAGGAAGCATCGACTAGCTTGGGTGGCGGACAGCGCCAAAACCGATTTTATGCCCTTGCCTCGCGCCAGGTGCAGGAGACTTCGCCAGACATGGTCACTAGAATGTTGCGTGTCTTTCATATTGATGTTTACACCTTGATAGATCTGGGAGCTACCTCGTCTTCCGTGACTCCTTACATTATTAGTAGCCTTGGAGTTAGTCCCAAGACTTTGTCAGAACCATTTTCAGTTTCTAACCCTGTTGGTGATTCGATCGTAGCTAGATGAGTATATAGAGAATGCCCAATCAC
The DNA here is from genome assembly GCA_018107945.1 of Datura stramonium. Lineage (NCBI taxonomy): Eukaryota > Viridiplantae > Streptophyta > Magnoliopsida > Solanales > Solanaceae > Datura > Datura stramonium. Next base: position 22,840 of record JACEIK010009704.1, on the reverse strand, counting down.
TGTGTTGCATAAGGTTACCTCCGCAAACCTTGTAGAGTTATCCATGACTGACTTTGAAATTATTCTTGGCATGGATTGGTTGTTTGCATGTTATGCTTCGATTAATTATAGGACCCGTACGGTGGAATTTCATTTTCGGGTGAGTCAGTGTTGAAGTGGAAGCGTAGTTCGGTGGTACCAGCAGGTCGGTTTATTTCCTACCTTAAGGCTGGGAAGATGATTTCTAAAGGTTACATGTACCACCTACTTAGGGTTAAGGATGTGGAGTCCGAGACCCCGTCTATTCAATCAGTTCAAGTGGTGTGTGAATATCTGAAGGTGTTTTTCGATGATTTTCCAGGTGTTTCTCCGGAGAGGGAAATTGATTTCGGTATTGACCTATTACCCGATACACAATCTATCTCTATTCCTCCCTACAGGATGGCTCCAGTCGAGCTAAAGGATTTGAAGGATCAGCTAAAGGATCTATTGGATAAGGCTTTATTAGACCGAGCCAGTCTCCGTCGGGTGCACCAGTTCTATTTGTTCAAAAGAAGGACGGTTCCCTTCTCATGTGTATTGACTATCGGCAGTTGAACAAGGTTACCGTCAAGAACAGGTAGCCCTTACCCAGGATCGGTGATTTGTTTGACCAGCTTCAGGGTGCTAAGTGCTTCTCCAAGATTGATCTCAGGTCTGGGTATCACCAGCTCAGGGTTCGGGAGAGTGACATCCCAAAGACCGCTTTCAAGACTCGGTATGGTCACTACAAATTTGTTGTTATGTCTTTCGGACTAACCAATTCCCCTGCAACTTTTATGGATCTAATGAATATGGTGTTCAAGGCATATTTGGACATGTTCGTGATTGTGTTCATTGACGACATCTTGATATACTCACAGAGCGAGAAGGAGCATGCCGCTCACCTGAGGGTAGTACTTTAGACCCTCAAGGACCGTCAGCTATATGCAAAGTTCAATAAGTGTGAATTTGGATAGACTAGGTGGCATTTCTAGGTCATGTGGTATCAACCGAAGGCATAAAGGTAGATTCCCAGAAAATTGAGGCGGTGAAGAATTGGCTTACAGCGATGAATCCTTCAGAAATTCGGAGTTTCTTAGGTCTAGCTGGCTACTACCGGAGGTTTTTTTAGGGTTTCTCATCTATGGCGGCTCTTTTGACCAAGTTGACTCAGAAAAAGATAACATTCCAATGGTCAGAGGAGTGTGAGAAAAGCTTCCAAGAATTGAACACCCGACTCACTTCAGCACCTGTGTTGACTTTGCCTGAGGGTACTGATGGCTTTGTTGTATATTGTGATGCTTCGAGAGTTGGGTTGGGGTTTGTGTTGATACAGTGTGGGAAGCTAATAGCATATGCCTCGAGACAGCTGAAAGTTCATGAAAAGAATTACCCAATCCATGATCTCGAGTTGGCTACGGTGGTGTTTGCATTGAAGATATGGCGGCATTACTTGTATGGGATCCACGTGGATGTGCTCATGTATCACACGAGCTTACAATATGTGTTTACATAGAAATACCTAAATCTTCGGCAACGGAGGTGGTTGGAGTTGCTAAAGGACTACGACATGAGTGTCATTTACCACCTGGGCAAGGCCAATGTGGTTGCGGATGCACTTAGTAGGCCCTCTATGGAGAGTGTGTCCTACGTAGATGAGAGGAAGAAGGAGTTGGTGAAGGATGTCCACCGACTTGCGAGACTGGGAGTTAGATTGATTGACTCGACTGAGGGCGGCGTTATTGTGCAGAATGGGTCAGAATCGTCCTTAGTGGTCGATGTCAAATCTAAGCAAGATGAGGATCCGACTTTGAGAAAGCTGAAGGAAGTAGTGCGGAGTCAAAAGGTGGAGGTTTTCTCCCAAGGGGGATATGGTGTGCTACGATACTAGGGTCGACTATGTGTTCCGGACGTTGATAATTTGAGAGTCTGGATATTGCATGAGGCACATGGTACTAGATATTCTATCCATCCGGGATCCACGAAGATGTATCGAGACTTGTGAGAAATCTATTGGTGGTATGATATGAACAAGGATATTGCGGAGTTCGTAGCTAAATGTCCAAACTGTCAGCAAGTGAAAGTCGTGCATCAAAGGTTGGGAGGTGTACTTCAGGATATTAGCATTCCCACTTGGAAGTGGGAGGAAATAAATATGGATTTTGTTACAGGCCTACCTCGTACTCGCCGACACTATGACTCCATTTGGGTGGTGGTAGACACGTTAACTAAGGCTGCACACTTCCTACTGGTCAAGACCACGGATTCAGCAGATGACTATGCCAAGTTGTATATTCGGGAGTTGTTCCAACTTCATGGAGTTCCCTTGTCTATTATTTCAGACCGAGGTACTCAGTTCACCTCCCAGTTCTGGCGTTCTTTCCAAAAGGGACTTGGGACTCAAGTTAAGCTCAGTACAACATTCCATCTGCAAATGGATGGCCAGGCAGAACAAACAATCTAAACTCTTGGGGATATGTTGAGAGCATGTGTTATGGATTTCAAAGGTAGTTGGGACAATCATTTTCCCTTGATCGAGTTTGCTTATAATAACAGTTATCACTCTAGTATTTAGATGGCATCGTTCAAGGCCCTCTATGGGCGAAGGTGTAGATCTCCCATCGGATAGTTTGAGGTGGGAGAGGCAGCTTTGATAGGGCCAGATGCGGTTCACGAGGCGATGGTGAAGGTCCAGTTGATAAGGGACCGATTGAAAATCACACATAGTCGTCATAAATCATATGCTAATGTGAGGAGAAGAGATTTGGAGTTTAATGTGGACGAATGGGTATTTCTAAAGGTATCTCCCATGAAGGGATTCATGCGGTTCAGAAAGAAAGGGAAACTCAGTCCCCACTATGTTGGCCCCTATCGGTTTGTGACGAGAGTTGGTAAAGTGGCGTATGAGTTGGACTTTCCCTCAGAGTTATCATCAGTTCATCCGGTGTTTCATGTGTTGCTTTTGAAAAAGTGTGTGGTTGATCCAGCCTTGGTAGTCCCGGTGGACGGTGTTAGAGTAAAAGACAACCTCAGTTATGAAGAAATTTCCCATTGAAATCTTAGATCGTCAGGTTCGGAATTTGTGGATCAAAGAAGTAGCTTCAGTTAAGGTCTTACGGAGAAATCAGCATGTTGAGGCAGCTATGTGGGAAGCTGAAGCGGATACGATGGCTAGATACCCACATTTGTTCTCTACCGGCTCAGTTCCAACTTGAGGTATCAGTGTTTCCTTATGACTCTATCTATTTTTCATATTCAGTTCATGCGTGCAAGTTTATTTTATATGTATGAATGTGTATGTGAAATATGAGATCAGTTTAGCTATATGATTTTATTCGGAGGTAGTCATTCCGTGAAAATTTCGGTTAAAATGATTAGTATATGGCTGTAAATTGTATGTTTATGTTTTCTTCTTGTTTCCTACATTCGAGGACAAATATTTTTAAGGGGGAGATATTGTAATACCTCAGAAATGCCTAAGAATAGACCCGGGAGTTTAATTTGAAAAGTGCAAAAAAATGGCAAATACCACAGGACGAACCACAAAACGACTCGTGGAATCAAACCACGAGTCGTTGAATGCTGTCGTTGGTTAGGAAAAAGGTTGGTGACAGTGGAGATAATGAGAGGTATGACAACCCATTGTGCGATAAAATGGGTCGTACTTTGCAATCGTGGTTAGGGTCAGGCTGGGCGACAAGGTAAACAACGGGAGACCCAACGACCCGTTAGTAGAAACCACGGGTCATTGGTGGTGGTCATTATTGGAGGGTAAGGATTTCCAGTGGAGGTGATGGGTTGAGACCACAACTCGTTCGAAGGAACCATGAGTCGTGGTGAGGCTCGTGGTAAGGGGGTTCAGATCTTATGATGAGCAAACAACGGACGGTGTAACAGACCGTGGTTTCAGAGCACGAGTCGTCCTGTCCATCCATTGGTTCTGAGAGAAGGCATTTAGCAGTCCATTCAACGAGGGACATGATGGGTCGTTGGTGGTTCCCAAAACCCATTGTTACCACTCGTGGGTTCCATCCGGCCAGATTTCAGGGCAGGTTCATTAAGGGCATATTCGACTTTTCCATGCTTTGAGACCCTAAAGTACGTCATTTTGTATATTTTTCTGATAAGATGAGTTAAGTCCTTTATGTATGCCCATTCTCATGCAAAAGCTTAGAGAGATTTTTGGGACATTCAAGGTCTTCTTCCCCAAGTTTCCCTCAATTTCTTTGTGGGCATTCAAGGAACTTCGAAATCAATCCATTCCCAGACATGTAGGGTTTAGAATGGGTGATTTCTTTCACATCCATGCTCAAATTTCGATGTAATCATGAATCCTCCTATTCAAATTCTATGGGGTTTTACCCAAATGCATGAAAATGTGATTTCTCTTTATGGATTTGATTTAACTGAGTTTTAATTATTAAATTATGAATGATGGGCAGGTTTTATATTATTTTCTTTAAAATTATGTTTCAAGCTTTTTAAATCAAAAATGCCTATTTGATGAAAGTTCATGAAAGTTATGATTTACGATGAATATGCAATATTTTGAATTTAATGATGACGAAAAAGCATGAATTCAAGTTACCCATGTTTATGAGCATATTTTGAAAGAATTTAATATGATGAAGTATTGGCAATTCCCACATGTTGAAGAATGATTTATGATTTATGAAGCGAATTACATGATTTATCGATTTACGATGTTGGTCGATGAAAAGGGCCTATGATTCTTGGATAAGCATGTTTTTAAAGGGGATCAATGATGACAAATGTTATATTTTAGCCAATGAATCTTAATGCATGATGTTATTGATTTATGTATGAGTCTATATGCATATTTTTGGGAGCCGTGTCTAGCACCGAGCAACCCGGCATTCAAAGGAATACGCCGATGTTTCATAACCACGTGCCACCATGGGTTTCTAATGATATATTGTATTGTTAATGATCCCCTCAAATGTGATATCACACCTAATGCACGACCCTCGCCTGGCAAGCTAGGGTCGGCTCTGCCCACTTAAGTGAGATAGTTGGGGCATCATGAAAGGCTCTACCATGATGGTGTCGGTTATGAAGAGTCCTCCCATTGTTCCGCATGTTTTATGCATTGTTATATTTATGTTATTGGATCAAGTTATATTTTGATAATGTTTACTTACGATTACGATTATGAACACTTTATGAATGATTTGAAAGCTTTGAGCCTTATATTTTCTTACGGAGTATGATATATGCATGATGTCCTTCTCCTACGTTACTTATGAGTTTTTTTCACTTTTAAATGTCCGTTTTACTTACCTTGAATACCCGGTACATTCCACTTACTGACCGCATAATTCTATGTTGTATCGTTTTATGATACAGGGTCCGGATCTCAGGCTCATCCTCGTCCTTAGCCCATCTCAGCTTACGTTCTCAGGTTATTAGTGAGTCCTCATGTTCAGAGAGCTATTTGAAAGAATTTAATGTTATCTTATATTTTAGTGTCATTCGGGTTAGTTGGGGATGTTGTCCCATCAACCCATCGTATGTAGTAGATGCTTTCAGACAGTGTGTAGTATTCAGCTCATGTGTACGCTTAGTATCTCTGGTGTTATGCTATGTTTACGTTTTCGCTATGTTTTATGCTAAGTATTCCGCTTTACATAATGAGATTAGATGCATGCATGTGCCATGGGTCGACTTGGGGTCTCTCGAGGTCCCTTGTCCCGTGTCTACGATCCGGGTGTACGTTCGGGTTGTGACAATCTGTGACTGCAAATGCATCAAGTATTGGGGCAACAGGAGGTGGAAAACATATAGTTATGCTAGTTCCTAATAGTCATGAGCGGATCATAGACATTGGAGCTACAAATCATATGGTGTTAGCTCTTGAGTTGTTAATAAAAGGTTTATAATTAAGAATGATAATCCAAAGAAGATGCATTTACTTAATGGTAATTAAGAATGGTAATTAAGAATGAATTAAAATTAAAAGATGAATTAAAGTTAAAAGATGATAAGGTCATAGGAACAATATCCAAAAAGTCTGATAACGACATTAATAAGTTAAGCTCTAAATATTCCATCAAAAAGAATTATTATAATA
>JACEIK010009703.1:14131-48992 GCA_018107945.1 Datura stramonium | reverse complement strand
CTCAATATAATGAATACTGAACATCTACGTGATCGGCAAGGTCACCACTACTATCTGAATACAGCCCCACACGGCCAACACAATCAACAACACTAAACAGCTAAACAAACGCACGACCCCACACGACCGGAACAACTAACCACAGGAAAATATATATACACAATATGCAAGCCTCTAAGAATACTGATAAGATGGTCGGGACAGGGCCCCGGCCTACCCGTACTATACAACAAAAAAAATGAACTACACCTCTGAATATCAAGCTCCGGATGACAGGAGCTGATGACTCTATGAGCTGGCTGGAATCACGAGGGATCGACTCCTTGTCTATGAGTACCTGCAGGCAAGTAATGTAGCGCCCCAAATGGGCGTCAGTACCACTAGTACCGAGTATGAAAAGCAAACTGCTCATAACTGAATATAAACAACATAACTAGAAACTCTGAATAGTAGAAGATATCTGAAACTGTCTGAACTGATAGAATCTGAAACAGGTTTTTCTATACTGAGAATAAAAAAGGAGCATACCTGTCGACGTGGCGATCTGCTGTCTATTAGCTAATAAATAACATATATACATATACATATTTATAACAAGCAAGGACCAATACCAGCCCCTATAAGCCGGAAGGTGCCAACCAACAAACAATCTATATACCCCTACCCGGGTCAAAACCATCCAAAAATAAGTCACTCCACTCGTCTACAAACTACGAGCACCTCTACCACCCCCCTGGGTCTCCATCTTGAGCTATGGCCTCTGATATAAATAACTGTGTCTGAGCCCGGAGGACTCCTGTACTGTAATCTATAAACTGTAACTATGTCTGTATCTGTAATCTATCCCCTGGGTGCAAGCGCATAATAGGGTAAACTGTACTGCTATGCTGATCATCCTGATATGGGGAGTGCTCCATCCCATCTTCGTCCTACTGTGGACGACATGCCCTCCTTGGGTGACATGTCCCCACCCTCCACGGTGGGTCAAACCCGATTACCAACCTAGGGCGGCGAGGACGCTCAAAGGGTGCCCTCATATCACAAACAAGTCTCAACAATCAATGATCACATATAGCAAGCATGCTTGAACTGAAAATACTATTTGTATTCTGATTTCTCATTAAGTACTCTTTTCTGTGATATACTGATTCTCATACTAATTTATACTGTATACGGGATATTATCTGACTCTCTGGCTATCTCTTGTATCTGAGATATCATCTGACTGTCTGACTATACTATATTTGGGATATTATCTGACTATCTGATATTGCTTTACTAACTTTTATTCTGAACATATCTCATAATATTATAAACATGCTGCTAAATTCAAAAACACGCTTGCTAAACTCATACGGGACTCAATTCCTAACTTCTGGATTCTTTCTTCTATATAACACGCTATCTACTGTATTGAATTACTAACGCAAGGAATTAGCTTTACATTACCTTCGCTTCAGATTTTTCGACTAACGGGCGAAAGCTCGGTGTACTTCCAGCTATTTCTCCCAACTGCATTCATATATATATCAATTAGAACTAAATACACAAATTTCTGGAAGAAAACATCACTTTAAATATATATATATAGCCAAACTTTGGCTTATCGAAAAATGATCGAAAACTCGCTATTTCTCGAAAGTCCAGAAGGGAATACTCTTTAGGGCTAGGGTATATTGACACTAATTTGGAGCAATTCACTTACCTTGAGCTCAGTAGCACGACGATTCGCCCGCCAGATTTCTGAAACTAAACCCGTAGGAATGCTCCTTGCTGCTGCATCTTTCGGTATCTGAGATTAATTCGAGTTTGGAACGCGTTTAACAGCGTAACGGAAGGGGGGTATCAAATCACCTCATTCCTCTTTCTCTCTGCTTACCCTCTCATTTTTCACTAGAAATTACTGAAGCTTTAATGAAAAACCGAATTTTGGGGGCTTATATAATTGGGACCTATAAGTCGCATTCCTGGGTCGATTTATAAGTCGCATTTGCTGCGGCGTGCCGCCTTGGCACTTGTCCGTCTTTCCCCGGGCCTTTTCTATCATGTATGACATTCTAAAACTCTGCGACAACATGCGAATAGGCCATCTACACGTAAAGAATTTACGGGAGTGTAACAATAGCCTTCCATGACCAACCCAGGTTACTGTTTGTGTCGTTGCCCGCGGGGCTAGATGATGTCTCAAGGAGCGGTATGTCTTCCTTGAGGATTAAGATAAGGTCCAAGGACCTTATACAGTCCATTCCATGGCTAGACTATGTGTATTGTCATATCGTCTCTACACCCCCGTCGAGCTTGGACCCCAAGGTACAGACAATAGGAGTCCACTTGACTCAAACACGGCTACAGTTCGGGGGCCGAGGCAGGCCCAGTTGCAGACCCAGGTAACTGGCAGGTTGGCTATAGTTATTAGTTGACTCATTTTGTCCTTGTTAGGAGTATATAGATTGATGTGTGCTCGCCAGAGCTTATGGGGGCCCCGAGTGGGTTATACTGTGCTGATTGTACCTTAAACATGGCGGCAGGTAAGGTTCTTGTTTGTACTATTTACTATTAGATTAGACAGCAGGAAGTTAAGTTATTCAAGTTATACCTTTATCTCTTTTACTCAGTTACTTTCAATATCATCTTATGTTTTATTCAGTTATTTCTAGTTATTGCCTTACATATTTAGTACATATTATGCGCGCCCATCTTGGGAGCGCTGCATTACTGCCTGCAGGTGTGGATAGACACGGATCAGGATCTTCTTAGCTTTTATCCTGAGTCAGTGGTACAATTAGCTCCCCTACTCTGGAGCTAATTAGTTAGAAGGTTTGCTCTTTTTGATGTCATAGTATGGGTAGGTCGAGACCTTGTCTCTACCAATATTCTACTCTAGAGGCTTACTTGATTTACAGTTTCCACTGTGGTTAGTTTGTTTTGGCTGTGTGGGGCCTTGTTTAGCTATTAGATAGTGGCCTTGTCGGCTATAGTATAATTTGTCACGCCCCGCCTTGGGGGTATGACTGACACCTGGTGCCCTAGTAGGACCTAGACTGCTAAGCCCGGTGAGCCTAAGCACATCTAGTGCATGGCTAGCTCTATCTCAATTTTCTGGAAACAATGGGCTGCTATAACGGCGGTTGTAATCTGACCTCCGGCCCGGCCCCGGGCTATAGCCACCTGTATATAATTTCAGCTAACTAGAGACATACTTATAAAGGGGAATCTATGCGGGCCGACAAGGCCACCATGCTGTCTAGTTACCAGTAACTCAACAAAATGGATACTGTACATCACAGTGACGGTAAGGTCACCGCTCCTATCAGAATATGGCCCCACATGGTCAACATACGAAGCATAACTGGTTAAGGCCCCACACGACCAGCACCACTAACCACAGGGGAGATATATACACACAATATGCAAGCCTCTATGAATACTTATAAAATAGTAGGGAAAAGGCCCCAGGAACTACCCATCTTGTACAACAAAGAAAAGAACTAGACCTCTAGCATTCTAGCTCAGGATGACGAGGCTGATGACTCAATGAGCTGGCTGCTGGAATCACGAGGCTCGACTCCTCGTCTATGAGTACCTGCAGGCAAGTAATGCAGCGCCCCAAACGAGCGTCAGTACCAATGGTACCGAGTATGCAAAGCAAACTGAAACACATGCGAATATAAACAGCATAACTAGAAACTACGAATAGCAAGAAATATACGGATCTGTAAGAACTGTTGTAAGGCTGAATCAAACTTTTCTGTCTTGTGAATGAGGCGGGAGCATTTTGTCATTGGCGGTTTGCTGTCTACTAGCTAATACATAACATATATATACATATACATAGCAAGCAGAACCAATACCAGCCCCATAAGCCGAAGGTGCCAACCAATCAAACAATCTAATACCCTACCCGGTCGAAACCATCAAAATAAATCACTCCACTCGTCCTACTAGCTACAGAGCACCTCTACCGGCCCCCAGGTCTCCAGCTCAGGCCTATGGCCTCTGATATAAATAACTGTGTCTGAGCCCGGAGGACTCCTGTACTGTAAACTGTAACTGAAACTGTCTGTATCTGTAATCTATCCCTGGGCGCAAGCGCTGAAGGTAAATTGTACTGCTATCTTGATCAGCTGGTATGGGGAAAGCATCATCCCATCTTCGTCCTACTTGGACGGCATGCCCTCCTTAGAGTGACGCGTATACCCACCCTCTGAGTGGGTCGACACAGTTACTAACACAGGGGCAGCGAGGACGCTCAAAGGGTGCCCTCACAACACAAACAAGTCTCAACAATCAATAATCATATATATAGCAAGCATGTTTAAGCTGAAAATACTATTTGTATTCTAATATCTTACTCTGAACTCTTTCTGTATTCATATTGATTCTCATACTGCATACTGAATCTGAGGTCTTATCTGACTGTATGGCTATACTGTAGGCGAGATACTATCTGACTGTACTTATACGGAATGTTATCTGTCTGTACGATATTACTTTACTAACATTCATTACAGATATATACCATATTGTTATAAAACATGCTTGCTAAGCATACTGGACTATATTGAGTCTAAAATGATATCTTGCCATTTGGCACCTATTTTACTAGCTTTCGGACGGAATTTAATATAACAACGCAAGACAGGTTCTTGAATTCACAAAAAACTCAATATTGGAAGCTCCATGAATTCTATTACGGAGTTCATTGTATTAGGCACAGGCTAGAGTTACTAACTTGCCGAAGAGCGAAAACTACATACCTTCCCTTCGAATTTTCCGACTAACAGGCGAAGCTCGATCAGTACTCCAGCTATTTCTCCTACCTACATTCACATATATATCAATTAGAACAAAATACACTAATAATGCAGGAAGAAAACATCACTTTTGATATATATATAGCCCAAACTTTGGCCTATCAAAAAACAGTCGAAAACTTGTTATTTCTCGAAAGTCCAGAAGGGAGAATTACTCACTTTAAGGCTAGGAGTACATTGACACTAATTTGGAGCAATTCCCTTACGCCAAGCTCGGTAGTGCGATGATTTGTCGGCCGAATTTCGTGAAACCGTGTGAATGCTCCTTGCTGCTAAATACCTCAGTATCTGGTAATTCGAGTTTGAACTGCGTTTGACGGCATAATCGAACGGAAATTATCCAAACCTCACATTCTCCTCTGTTTCTCACAACTTTTCTGGAAATTATATGAAGTTAATGAAATAAACCAAAGTTTGGGAAAAACTATATAATTGGGACTTATAAAGTCGCATTCAGGGAATGCGATTTATAAGTCGCATTTTCCGCTGCGACGCGCCGACTTGGCGCTTGTCCGATCTTTCCCCAGGCCTTTTCTGGCATGTATGGCATTCAAAACTCTTAACCAACATGCAGAAAGGCCATCTACATGTCAAGAATTTCAAATTAATAACTTGCCAATTATAGTTTCTAATTTCCATTTCAATTAAAGCTACACAACATGGTGGTCTTGTGGGGCCGTATAAGATTCCCTTCTATTTCTTGTTGTTGAGTAGTTGTTTTCATTTACCGGTGGCTATGGCCTTGTCGATTGGAGGCTGTATTTATAGCCGAGATATAGCTTCTTGTTTTCTTAAATTAAGTTGCTGGCGTGCACCAGACATGCATAAGTGTAGCCAAGTTAGTTAGATTCTATTATGGCATTAGGTTCCAGTGGTGCCTCCCAAGGTGGGGCGTGACACCTTAAGGTAGGAAATGAAACGACCTACGAAGGGAACAACTGAACTGTCCTTCTATTCTAAGACTGGTTCACCTGAAAATCTGAACTGTACTTCCTGGGTTCTACAATTAACTGAGGCATAACATGCAAATAGCCAATCTGTGCCGAGGATAACATCAAAGTCGGTCATTGCTAACTCTACTAGATTTGCTGATGTGACTTTCTAAAGGAGTAATGATGAGGAAACTTCTATACACCCCTCTAGCTACAACTTAATCACCTTGAGTAGAGACTGAGTAGGGTTCTGACCAGATTTCGGGACTAACTCTGATACTACTACCCATAAAAGGTGTCACAAAATATAAGGTATCCCTTGGACCTAACAAAGCATATACATCAAGATGGAAAACTTGTAACATACTAGTGACTACATGCGGGGAGACCTCCTTCTTCTCCCGGGATGCTAGGAATAGAATCTATTTTGGCGCTGACCTCCACCTGTGCTAGTAGATGCCCCTGCTCAGTTGGGCATGCAGGTGGAGCTCTAAACTAGAACTTGGACCTCGGCTCCTATCATCGCCCTCTCTATCTCTTGCAGGAAATCTCTGAGCATATGTATGGGATTCCCACACCCGAAACAGCTTTGTACTCACCGTGTCTCCAGCCACACTTGTCACCAAACTAGGATACTGGAATATGCGGACCTACAGCTCGACCCCCTTGAGCCTGATGCTTGTCCTCTCTTGTTGTCCCCAAGTCAGGATGCACACTCATTGCTGAAGATGTTGGGGCTAAAAATCTATGGTTGGACTACTTGTCAATGCCTAACACTTGTCCTCGATTTGGGAGAACCTATAGTTATCCATCCTGGCCCTCTTAGCCTCTCTCCCTCAGATGTGTCGCCTTCATCTGCTGGGTGTATAAGACTATCCAAGGAAAATCTACATCCTGATGGAGCATGGCGGTTCTGCAACCCTTGTCTAGATAGTTCGCCACCCCACGAACAAACCTGGTCACTCGCACCTGTGATCAACCACTAACTCGGAGGTGTACTGACAAATGAGTAAACTCTAGGGCATATTCCTACACTGTCATCTTCCCTATTTTAAATTCATGAACTTGGCCTCCTTCAACTCCCTTATCTCACGAGTGAAGAACCGATCTAGAAAAGCAACGCGAAACTCCTCCCAAATGATAGGGCCTACTCCGGCTACCCTACTATCCTTCCACTTTCTAAACAAAATGTGTGCGACCCTCTTCAACTGATATGAGGCCAAATCAGCATACTATTCTCCATTCACCCCATGACCTAGGGGATCTTACAATCTCGTCGATAAACTGCGTGTGGATCCTCGACCACCTTGTACAAAGAAACTCTAGTGGGTTCATCCTTGAGTGCTCGACTCGTGTGCCGTCTTATTCCCATTACGCGGGACATGCGGCACTACACCTTTGGTTGACTTGGGCAGTCAAGGCTTGCACTAGCATCGAATTGCTGCCGAATTTATCACGGGAAACCTGCTCTGGTGTATGGTGCTCATTAATTTGTGGGTCTTGTTGGTGCCTATCCCCATTGACATCCTCGTGGACGATTTCCATTTCAATTTCTTCTTCCTGTTAACTCTACGGGAGGCATGATTATGCAATCGCGAATAGCACGAGTTAGAAGGATAGAGATACATTTCACCTTGCGACATTGATCATTAAAAGAAGGAAACATTTCCTAACCGTCTCATAGCCTCTTCATGACAAGTGTGACGCACTTCACACCCACAAAAAAGACTCTACTTAACACGGCACGGACACCTAGGACACTTCAAACCTATTGCTATGATACAAAGTTTTCCACGACCCGAACATAGGCCCAAAATGGACATGGGACAAGGATCCCGAGACTCCAAGTCGGCCCATAACAGGCATGAACATACCTCTAACTCATTCAAATAAAGTGGAAGACTTAACATGATGAATATAATAGAATTCTAATCGAGAAACATATCCTCAAAAGAAATTCACATAATACATGACTAGCGGATTACTACATATAGCCTGAAAGTCTCTACATAACTGATGGGTTGATGGGACAACCCCTCAGCTAACCCGACAAGTCTGAAAACTGAAAATACCAAGACCAACTAATAATGAATGGTCCTGGGAAGATGATTCACCACAGAAGCTGGGATGCTAACTCCGGAGACTGGCTAGTGATGGGGCTGAGTCACGAAGATCGGAGCTTGTATCATAAGGAAATGATGGCGTAGAGTATATAGTCAGTACGTGGAATGTACCGAGTATGCAAGGTAAGTAAAACTGCTTAAATAAGTAAAATCATTTAAAACATGCATAATATAAAACATAATAAAGAAAAGAATCTGAAAGTAGGGCTTGCATGTTATTTCCTGAAATCGTAATCTGAACATAATTGAACATCATAACTAAATCGATAACCCAAAGCTAAAATCTGATAATCATGAGTAAAACTAAACATTAGGTCAAACCTACTTTAGAACAAACACACACACATATAATGAATTATGGCATGCATAACTGAAATCATCAGGAACAATGGGAGACTCGTCTTATAACTAACATTAAAACAATAGAGCTTACATGGTCATTCTCACTCAAGTGGGCGAGTCGTCTAAAGCCTTTCCAAGGATAAAGAAGCTACTACGATATCGATATAATGTTGAAGGCTACTAGGGGTAGGGGAAAGCTCACATAGGAGGTCCCAAAATAATCATATCATACCAACATTGCCACGTAGTTCTTAGGCATAGGGTTGACTGACCCTTAGCCTACTACGTGCTAGACACTACTCGCAAAAACATGCATATGCTCTCCATCGTTTTTCAACGAAGCTGACCATTGTCTTCTATTATTGACTTAATAATCAAATACATATTAAATCTAAAATCATACATGAGAGAGCTTGGATCCAAACCACACCCACAAGATGAACATAGTGGGAGTCTTGACTCCAAAAATATATGGTAAGCTAATTCGTGAATCATAAATCATACTTGAATATCTGGGCTTGCCCAATACTTACACATGCTCGAAAATGCTTATTTAATTGAGAACTGTCATAGACATGGGTAACTTGAAAACATGCTTTTCATGAATAATATTTTATCATACATGAACATTCAGTATAAATCTCAACTTTCATGAACTTCTCACGGATGGGCATTATAATTTTAAATCTTAAAAACATGATTATAATTTAAAATAATGTAAAACTTTTCCATGAATCATAATTGAATGATAGGAACATACTTAGATCATATACCCATGTAGAAAATTTGGAAATTCATGTATTGGGTAGGAACCTCATGGAATCATCACATAGATTTTCATGAATTAGAGAGGGATTGGGTATGGTGTGAACAAATTCACCCATTCATAACCGTACATACCAAAGATGGACTGATTTAACGACTCACTTGATTTCCCAATGAAGAATTGAAGAAAACTTGAAGGGATTAAGCTTGATAACCTTTCTACCTCTCTAACTTTGCATGCATGAATAGGAATATCCTGGAATGAATTTCCCCTCTTAATACTCACTATTCATAGCTTAAAAAACGTAGTTTAGGATTTAGGATCCATAGGAATTGTGGATAATACTTTACTAAATTCGGAAAATAACTTATTGCTAGTCCCAAGGGACTTGACGAGTCATTACCAGGGGAACGAGTTGTCGTCTACTGTCATGACGTCCACTGCACTTTTCACTTGGGGGTCCCCATGAGGACCAAATGGATCATCGTTAGTGATCACAACTCGTGGTCACCACTCGTTACCTCCACTGCGCAACTCCTCAAGTCCTTAATCAATTGTTTACCATGACAAACGTAATGAATTGTGGTGTCTGACCATGAAATCCTTAGGGTCCAACCGTAGGGTACACTATCAACTCCACCTTCTCCTTCCAATTTCCCATGACCACGAGTGACCTGACGACTCATGGGGTTGACCACAACTCGTGGTCACACTTGTGGTCACCCCAACTCTAAATTTTTTAGGTAAGTTAACACCTCTCACAACGAGTCACTTAACGACTCGTGGTCAACCTAATGTGTCACATGACAACCCCGTTCTGTGAACTGGTGCAGAAAAATCCTATTTTCTCCATTTCAACTCTCTGGTCTAATATTTGAGATTTTGGGGTATAACAATAATATCATAGGACATGAACATAATAACATATAGAAATTAATAGACAATGAAAAACTCGTCATAACTGAAACAATCACGTTAGAGCTTACATGATGCACCAATTATCTCTCTCAAGTCGGTAGAGCCGTCCTAAGCCTTTCTAGGGCAAAGAACAATGGAGGTGTAATATCATGGGTGTGCTCTGGGGCGGGGAAGAACTCTCTTGAGAGGTCCCAAATAAGAATATATAACTATGGCGACGCGTAGATGAGATCAGGGTCGTCAGAATTCCTCAGCCCCACTCAATGCTAGACACACTCCTAAAACATATATAGTGCTCATTAAATCATATTATCGAGAACAAGCTTAAATACATTTCTTGGAGTCTTGACTCCCAATTATCTCGTTAAACTTATCTTGAAGCCTTGGCTAAAATTATGGTGGACCATATTGGACTTTACATGGGCCTTCCCAAATAATGAACTCATACATACTTGAAATAAAATTCATAATTCGAAATCATGTGTCATTTGTTTAAGAATTCATAAATATTCATGCATACTTGAAATCATAGGCTCATAAGCTTGAAATTCATAAATCATGCATAATAGGACATAATCTTCATAAATATGAAATCATGAATTACTAAGTAAATTGAAAGTCAAATCTACCCTAACAACAATAAATCATCAATTTAAACATGAGAGAATTGAACCCATAGATATATCATGGAAAATTGCATGGAATTGGGTTAAACTCTGGAATTTCACAATTTATAACTTGAGAAGTAGAAATCATGGATTTGGACTTGAAAGGGCATGACGGTGGATGATTTTTCCACATTCATAACTCTACATACCTTGGTAATTGACTCCTAGACATGTATTGAAAACCCAAGAAAGATTTAAAGAGATTTGGTGAAGAACCCTATCCTTTCCCTTGAGAGGAAATTCCAACTATGGTCTTTGAATGGAATAAAGATTTAGGATAAGTTAAAACCCCTTAATCTGACCCTTAAGTAGCCTAAAATCACATCATTTAGGAGTTAAAAGCATAGGAGTTTCCCAAAATACTCCCAATCAATCGACACAAGGCCTAAAACTAGAAGAACCAACGACCAAAGGGATGGGTCGTTGGTTGATAGGACAACCCGTGTTGAGGTTCGTCAAATGCCTGATGTTGTTCTGATAAACTTCTCATAACATTTTACTCCAAACTCTGATTGATGCAAGGTCAGATACATTTCAAATAAGACACAAAGGGATTTAAAATGACGTGTTGAATTAGGTATAAAAAACTTTGTAAAATGAGACTTATGGTAGTTTGAAGTTGATCCTTGTAAGAGCTTATAAAAAGATTCAATTGGTAAGAAGACTCTCAACTCAACTTTGTGCTAGAGGTTCCTTATTACATTAATTTGTATCCAATGCACTTCTCACACTTAAGAATTGATTTTGACACCTTTTTACATAATTAGCTCATCGGATTCGATTTTATCCAAATACCTAGAACGGTTCCAAACTTAGCCCAGAAGTCCGAGGCATTATAATATCTCATCTTATAGATAAATGGTATAAAATGTATCGTGATCCTACGATCCAGTACATGTTGTTCATACCTGCCAAGACATATAGGTCATCCTCCAATCTTCATACCTCAGCCAGATACTATGGCTCATACCACTTCTCTACGGTTTGTATTAAGAGTCGTGGTCTCTGAAAAAATCCTGAAACTTCTCTGAATCTTACTCAACGACTTCAACCAACGACCCGTATAATCAAGTAGCGGTTCATACAAATACCCTCATCGATTCTTGGATAATTTTATGGAAGTTCAATGAAATTGACCCAATGGCCACAACTAACGACCCATTGGTTCCTATAGTAAGTCGTACTTAGGATAGTTGTTGGGTTCTGATGATGTTTTCCTACTTTAAGTCTCGGGTTTGATCTTAAGGACTTTTGAGGTATTACAATATCTCCGTTTTTGGAACATTCGTCCTTTAATATGGGCTAATAAAGCTTAAAGGCTAGGGAAAGAACTACAATTTCGAAACTGAATAGCTATATAAAAGAACTAGTGGAGTGACCAGAGCTCTAAGAAACATGAAACACACAATTATACTAAATTCATGAAACATACATGTATGCTCAACATGAAAAGGAGGCGGCGACGCAGTCATAGAGGAAATAAAAATGAATGGAATACTAAGGGAGGAAACTAGTACTAATGCTTGAACAGAGCAAGAAGGGAAAAGATGTGGATGTTTATCCATCATGTCTCTTCAACTTCCCGTAGCTCCTCGACTAGTTGATTCCTCATAAAACCTTCATTGAATCTACTTCCTTGTTCCTCAACTTGTGAACCTGATGATCAAGGATCTCAGCAGAACCCCTTCATAAGTAAGGCTATATAAAATATGCTTTGTACCTAAAGCGTGAATTAATAATCACATCAGGATTAGGGATACTTCCTGAAGCCTCTAGGCCTAGCTAATAGCATGCTTTCATCCATTTTTGACATATGGGTCACCGACCCCACACTCATCTTTTTCCATGCTTCATGGCTATCACTTTTATGGGTACTCATACTTTCCCTGAACATGTGATTAACAAAAATAAACAAAAAAAAGCGAATCAAACCAAAATTAAAAACATAGAAAAAAATATTACCTGCGATACACCTGGGTTGCCTCCTAAGTAGTGCCTGGTTTTATGTCACGGCATGATGTGAATCACCCTTGCTGGGAATTTCTCAAATACTTATACCCTTTTGAGAACCATCTCCTCTTTTTCTTGACTTTTGAGAGAAAAACCTCCACACTTTAGAAAA
The DNA here is from genome assembly GCA_018107945.1 of Datura stramonium. Lineage (NCBI taxonomy): Eukaryota > Viridiplantae > Streptophyta > Magnoliopsida > Solanales > Solanaceae > Datura > Datura stramonium. Next base: position 36,307 of record JACEIK010009703.1, on the reverse strand, counting down.
TACAAAAATAATAGAAAAACTAGAAATTCACGAAATGTTGCTAGTCCCCGGCAACAGTGCCAAAAACATGCTATGCCTCCAACACACACGCAAATACACGCGATCGTACAAGTAATATAGTGACTCTTAAGAAGCTGGATGCCAAACCCACAGGATTTGAATTATTAGTGAATTATCAAGTTCAAGTATCAATTCAAAATTCAAAAGTACTATTTTTCAATGATTTTAAAGTTTGTTATTAAATCTAAGGATGATCACAAATTAAGATGGAAAGAGTAATGAGAAGAATCCAAGGGTTAGGCCATATAACCACGTATAGCTAATGTTACACCCGTAGGACTCGGCACCTAGATGGCCTATTCGCGCCTTGGTTAAGCATATTTGAATGCCATACGTGGCTAGAAAAAGGCTCGGGAAAAGATCAGACATGAAACCTGTGGACCATCACGGAAGGAGCCAGGGCAGAGCCCCCTCCGCGATGGCACTATGTCACAAAGGTGGGGCCACCGCGTTGGCTCCGTGACACGTTGGGCCTGTCCAGTCCCAAGTATATAAAGCCCCCACTTCGGTTTTTAGTGATATATTCATTATAATTTCCAGAATGTGGAGAGAAAACAGAGGGAGTACTGAGGTAACAAAATATCGTTCGATTACGCTGTCAAACAGGGAGTCCAAATCCAAATTAACCTCGGTACCGAGGTATTTAGCGTGAGGAGCATTCCTGCAGTTTTTTCGCGAAATACATTACGACAAATCGTCGAGCTACCGGACTAAGGTAAGTAGAATTGCTCCAAACTAGTGTCAATGTGCTCCTAGCCGTAAAGTGAATACTTCTCCCTTCTGGACTTCTGAAAAATAGCAAGTTTTTGACCGTCCTTCTATAAGCCTAAGTTTAGGCTATAACTATATCGAAAGTGACATTGTCTTTCACAATAGTGATGTATTTAGTACTAATTGACGTGTATATGAATGCAGTTGGGAGAAATAGCTGGAGTACTGACCGAGCTTCGTCTGACAGTCGGATAACTCGAGTTAAGGTATGTAAGCCAGTTTCTTGACAGAGTTAGTAACTTTAGCCTTGAAAATCATAGTAAACTCAGTAATTGAGTTCTGGGTTGAATGTTGAGTATTAATTAAGTTTAGTAAATCTGGTTTGCGTTGCTGTGTCGTACTCAGTCAGATTCAGTATAGCCTATTATATGATTAGCAAGCATGTTGTTAGAATAAAAAGATATAGATTTTCAGAATAAAGTTAGTAAAGTAAAATCGAGATAGACAGAGACAGTATTATGGCTACAGACCCCAGCCATTCGGACGGATGATATCTTGGCTACGAGACTAGCCATTCGGAGCGAGATGATATCTTGGCTATAGATTAGCCATCCCGGACAGATGTATCTTGGCTACAGAGCCATACATTTAGATAAAGATTACAGAATCGGTATAAAACAGTAAAGAATCAGATAAACACAGAAAGAGATTAGAATAAAAAAATCAGAATTCAGATAGTAATTTTAGGTTAAACATATTTGCTATATATATGTACTATTTATTTGTTGAGACTTAATGTTGTGTGAGGCATCTTATTCCCAGAGGCGTCCTGCCGCCCTGGGTTGTCGTGTCGCCCACTGGCTTGAGTGGGTTTACGTCACTCCAAGGAGTGGCATACCGCCCCTAGTTTGGACGAAGATAGGATGAAGCTTTCCCCATATCAGTCGATCAGCACTACGGTCTGAGATAGCCCTGCGGCGCAAGCGCCCCGGGAGCAGGATACGGTTCAGTTACAGATACAGTATAGGAGTCCTCCGCACTCAGACACGGTTATTTATATCGGAGGCTATGGCGAGCCGGAGACCCAGGGGCCGACCGAGGTGCTCCTAGTTAGCAGACGAGTGGGGTGACTTATTTTTGGTAGTTTGACCCGGGTAGGGGTATGTAGATTGTTTGCTTGCTTGGCGCCATCCGTCTTATGGGGGTTGGTATTGGCTCTTACTTGCTACTTGTATATCTATTTATGTGCTATATACTAGTTAATAGACAGCAGGTCGTCGCTTCTACAGTGCGCTCGCCCTATCGATACAGAAAACACGATTCAGTTCATATCAGCTTCTTCAGATTCAGTTATCTCCCCGCTATGCAAATTGCTAGTTATGTTATCTATATTCAATTGTATTCCAGTTGTTTCAGTTGCTTTGCATACTCAGTACCAGCGGTACTGACGCCCATTAGACCGCATTACTTACTGCGGTACTCATATAGAGGAGAGATCCCTCGTGATTCAGCCAGCCATAGAGTCATCGGCTCCTGTCATCCGGAGCCTCATTTCCAGAGGTGTAGCTCTTTTCCTTTTGTTGTACAATATGGGTAGGTCGGGGCCCTGTCCCGACCATTTCTTTCAGTACTCATAGAGGCTTACTGATTGTATATATTTATCTCCCTTGTGGTCAGTTGAGCCAGTCATTGTGAGGCCGTGCAGTCTGTTATAGCTGTTTAGCATTCCTAGCTATGTTGGTCGTGTGCAGGGCCATAGTTTGATAGTAGTGGTATTGCCGGTCACGTAGCCATTCGGTATTCTTTTTGTTGAGTTTCGGATGACTGAAACTGACATGGTGGCCTTGTCGGCCCGCATAGGATTCCTTGTTATGGGTATGTTTCTGGTTAGCTGTTATTACAGGATGTATGTTGCTATAGGCCCAGTTGGCCGGAGGCTGTGTTTACAGCCGTTATATAGCCCTTCATTTCCAAAAACCTGAGTTAGAGCTAGCCCCGGGCACCGAGATGTGCCTAGGCCCACCCGGTTAGCATTCCAGGTCCTACTAGGGCACCAGGTGCGATCCATACCCCCAGGGCGGGGTGTGACAGCTACAATTCATATTGGTTCAAGTATTGGTCTTCATTTGCTATCTCACAAGATAAGTGTAACAGCCTAGACCTGCTTGTAGAAATTGTCGCTTTGGGGCTCACCCCCTCACGGTTTTTCGCCGTGGGGGTGAGCCCCAAAACTGAGGCGGGCGGTGGTCTGGGCTGGCTCCCAGTGAGTATCAGAGCCAGTGTCGGGCCGGTGGTGGGGCAAGCCTCAGCGAGGACGCTGAGTCCCTACGGGGGTGACCGAGGACGGCGATACGTAACGCCTGGTTTACTTAGGCAAATCCCACATCAGTTGGGGAGGAGAACGAAGAGTATTTTCTAAATGCTTGGATACCTCTTCCTTGTTGACGCGTTTAAAACCGGGGGGTGAGCCCCAAATCGGACAATTTCTACAAGCGGTGAGTGCAGTACATTACAATAAGTACCACATTCTTGGTCACTGAGCCTATAAACATATATTTAGACTAGCCTCACAAATGCATCATTGGTGGGGATCCCCTGACAACCTAATTCATATGCAATTACCTAGTGGAGTGGTTTACGGGGTTAATGCCCTTGTTTATGGACTTTCGAACCGCTAACCACTTAACCTAAACATGACTTCAAAACTACATTAGAGAGAGGTGATGTGACAATTCAAAGAAGTCAGGTGTCTAGCTATCGTAATTAAATAAACATGTGAGGTAAATTAGGTATATTTCTATCCTAATCGTAAATCAGCCTTAAAGATTTGAATGCACTTCTTTATTCCTAATAGTTCTATCCTAGGGTTTGCTCTTTCAACTTTGCCTAAGATGGTACATGCATTTCAGTTGTGATCAACCATCAAAATGATTAAAACAAAAATTCAAGAACTAACAACAATTAAGAAAACCAAGTATAAATTATGCAAATACATTCATGTTATGTGGTTTAAACCCTAGAACAAGGTTTTTAGCCTCTCATGCTAGTACAAGAATCCAACATTGTGTTTGAATTCATGTATTAAAAGAATGGAGACAAGAAGGAAAGAAAATGAACCCTAGAAGATGGGGAGTCCGTAATGTTCCTCCTCCTACTTCTCTTGATTTTCAAAATATTATGTGATATCTGTTAAAATGAACAAAGTGTTCCTTTTATAGTTGCCAACTTTTTGCCTTTGGTGGATTTCCTTTATGTACTTACGCTGCCTATCGCGCAACATGCTTCTATGGCATGGGCAGCATGCGCAAGTGCACTGGAATAGGGTGTTGTCTTGGCACTTCCTTAACGTGTCACACTACTTGTCGCGCAGGCTGGCCAGCGTGGCATGGGCCTGTCGCGCTCAACTACTACTTGTCTTCGCCCAATAGCAACACTCTATATTTGTTGGGCGTCTCTTGGTAACGACATTAGGAACAAGAAGCCTGCCCAGTGTGGCACAGAACCAACACGAGCACATTGCCTAGCAGCAACTCGAGCACACAGCCTTAGCATGGCACACAGCTCCTAGGTGCATAATTTTCCTATGTGACAAGGCATATGGTTTTCAAACTCTATTTCATGCCATTTCCATGCTTCTTCATTGAACTTCATCCTACACTTCACTATTACTCACAAAACTTCACCAATTGACCTCCTCCTAAGTAGTTTCACCTACAAAAAATGGCTAATCATATTGTTTAATTTGTGCACACATTTGTACACAAGACACATGAGAATATGCTTAATTAAATTGACAAATTCGACTAAATAAAGTTATAAAGTAGCACTTGGCCATGTAAATATTCCCAAGATCAATCACCCGGGTAGAATCATGTTGTCTGCGTGTACGAGGCAACCATGAGATCAACCTTGATCTCCTCCCACTTTCAAGTAGAAATATTGATACCTTATAGCACACCTCCCAACCCTTGATAGTCGACCTTTCCAGCCTACACTCCTTGCCCGAGTCCCTATTAATAGTAAAGTATAGGCCAACATCATACCTCAACCATGTTCAACCTAACTCGACAACACCTCTGGCAACCTAGAGTTATCTTCGAGGGTGTGCTTCCCCCTGAACAAGAAAGTCACACAAATTCGAGCTCTAATCAAGAAGTCAACAACCACCATACTATGGTCTACGTACATCACCACCCTCATTCAAGCCTATCACTTATGATTACCCCATGGCTCCTTGTAGCTAGCTCTATTCATGAATTACCGTATCTCCCGAGACTTGGCTAATAATTGCGCGTCATAGACTTCTACATACCTGACACCTATGGCAGGAATAGATAGTTATTCTGAACGTACATGTTGTAACCATCATTTCCAATCTGAGAGGAAACATATATATAGGTCTTAGAGTAAGGAAAGCATGAGCATGAACCATTCAAGAAATCTATGTTGGGCATATATCTAATATAGAATGATCTTATAAGCCGCTAAGGAAAATCTTAAAGACTGAGCTCATAGAGTGGGGCATTCTAAAAGACATGAGCTTACATAGATAATGAGTTTCTTCACATGAAGCTGAGTTTTATGGAGTTATAGAGTAAATCACAGGATCTCATCAAAGGAGTTACATATCATCGTAGGAATATGAACTTCAATATGAATAGAGCACTTAACATCGATTGAAACATGAGGAAAACATCTAAATAAAATCGTTAAGCTACCATGCATACTATTTCTAGAACTTCCTTACTAGAAAAACTCAAGACTTGAATTGGCCCTTCACTTAACATCTCCTCCTTAGTTAAACCCATCATTCTAAGGCTCCTAGATCCTTTATTATGTCTAGGCTAACATAAGTAGCTCCTGATTTCCCATTCACCTCTAAAGCTATCACTGCAAACTTCATACTTATAATTATTTTACACCATCTACTAGACAAGTCTCATACTAGAATGTTAAAAGGTTTTTATACTTTACTCAGCAGCTCCACATGCTTAACAATATGTGAATCATCCTGAAAGACTCATGACATATGTTTCTAATGTGTCTCTCCAATTCTGTCTTGATGACGGGGCGTAGAAATGATCATGACACTTCCCACTACCTACACCAGCTAGCACGCCCTACTGAGGTGGGCGAGCTATTGGAGCTACTGAAGAGGTGGTTGGGGCTCTACCTTTTCCCTATTTGGCTACTGGAAAATATTTGTGCTTGTCACCCGGCTTGCCATACCAGAAGAAGGCATCAAAACCAACCAAGAACTTTCCTATGTTGTTCTTTTGGCAGCTCTTGCAAATGAGTTGAGTTGGACCATGAGCATTTGCATTTCCAAGTTGATGGATAGTCTCAAAATTTGTGGCTGGTCTTCCACACCTAAGCCAGAGATATTCCACATCTTACTGAACAAGTAATTACTAGGGTGTGTTTCTCTGTATTTCTCGAAAAATTGATATGTAATCTCCCTCACCATGGATTAGAGTTGGAATACTACCTGCGGACAGTGGCAGGCTAATGACTGTGAGTTGTGATTGGTGTCTACCACTAGCCCTCTGACGGGTAGTGATTGGTATCTACCACTTTATCGACAGTCTATACATGGATGAGACACAGTACTTGGAGCCACAAAATCCCAAGCCAGCCCATGGTCTGTGTCATAATGCTTGGTAATATGAATAATCATAGCTAAATCTTAAATAATAAAACCATTTAAGAAAAACTAAATAACAAAAGTTTATCCATTTAAGAGCAAAACTGGAAGTCTAATTCTATGTCTGAAAGTCATCTACAACTGTTGAGTTGCTGGGAAAAGCCCCAGTGACACTAAAGTTTAAGCTGGAATGAAAATAAGCTGAGAGAATAAAAATCATCCTCGAAAGAATCTGAGACTTCGCCCTTTGGTAAAACTAATATCACCTGAGAAAATCTACTAGCGATGCTTTGAAGTGAGAACCTGCACTTGTATCATGATACGGTACAACATAAGAGAGTATGCATTAGTACTTTGAATGTATTGAGTATGTGAGAAAAATAATTACGTAAAGAATAAATATCTGAACTGTAATGGCATGCAATGATAGTAAATACGGCCCAGACAGCTGAAATATAACTGAAATGAACCAAAAATAACCCTGTCTGATGGTCACAGACACGCCCTAAATCTGAGATACTGATCTGAACTAACTGTATTAGACTACACTAAACAGAGTAAACTGAAACTATTCTAATCTGAGCTTAACTAAGGGCGCCGACTAGTGGGAGAGTCTATAACCAACATATAACCACAGGTAGATGTGAAGTCGATGTATACACCCCATCGGTAGGACCCAACAATATACCTTTCAGGGTATAAAGCATGAACTGGGTAATCAATGTGCAGGGCCATAGGGCAAATAAAATGACCTATGGTGGAAACGTAATTCTGGGAACCTGGATGCGCGAGGACCTCCAGGTCCACTCGGTGCTAAGTCCTACTCCACTTGATAGTCCCTAGGCTTACTACTACGCTGATAGCTCAAAACTACAGCCCAAGACTAAGTTAGGGATACTTATCTAGAAGTACCCTGAGAGTATTATCGGACGAGATTCTATAACTAGTGTTCTAAGATTAGCAGAGATGTTGTCCCAGGCGTCATAACCGTCTAAAAAACAAAAGCTAAATTATAGCTAGGGTTCTAAGACTTGTCATATCTTCTTATCTAGACGTTTCATAACCATCTAAAGAACCATTAAAATCTGATATCTAATGCCTTAATCCTAATAATGATAACTGGGATGCAATACAGACACCTTAAGAAAAGATTTATAGTCAAACTAATCCAGTTGACATTTCTTAATAATATTAAGTACAGTGATATTCTTACTAAAAATTTGGACTAGCATGCCATTTATTGAGATATAAACTAGTTTTAACAATATGGGATTCCTAACACTGATAGAATCAACCAATAGGAAATAACTAGTCCGATATGCAAGATTCTAATTTACTGAACTGAGAAGCTAGGGCTAAATTATTCTACAAGATGATAGTTCTACAAATTGCATAGGAATTTGGAAAAAATTTCAACTAATATCATGAATAATATTCCACTTGAAGTTTATAGAATTTTTCTGAAAACCTTCTACATTTCGAAACCAAGGGCTATAACTGATAGAAAATTCAGGAAGTTTAGAAGAGGAACACAAGGGAAGAAACAATTCCCTTGTTGAATTCCCACTTACCTGGTGAAGAAATTTTAGAGAGAATCCCATTAGAATCTGAAAAGAAACTGACTGACCTAGCTCTCTCTTGCTCCGAGTGTTTCAGAGAGAAGTTTTACGAATTGAATTTCTAGGGAATAAGAGGGGGTAAGTAATCGTCGATTACCCATCTAAATTCCTAAAAATAATAAAACGATGTAATTTAGGGATTAAAAAGGTGGGAAATTAAAAAATATCCTTGGGGAAAAATCTGCAAAACTATCGACAGGGGACCAACGGGTCACTCTTGGTGTTAGTTGATACCACGACTCGTTGGGACTAGTCATTTGTCTTGAGGCTTGTGATCTGGGCTCACTGGAATTGGCAATGAGAGGTACCATGAACCATTGGATGAACCAATGGGTTATTGGTTCCTCCGGTGGTCACTGGACTGAAATCTTGGGAGGACTGACAACTTGAGAGCAGCACAACGATTCATTGGTAGACCCAACGGGTCATTGTGGCCAGTCGTTACCTCCACTCGAAAGGTTGTTAAAACCCTCAGCTTGACAGATGGGTGGTCACAGCGACTCATTGTGGGATGGCGGGTCGTTGTTTCAACTCGTTATCACTCAAGAAAGTTTCTAGGACTCTCAACCAGCAACTCACACCACAAGCCGTTGTATCACACGATTACTCATTGGTTAGTCGTGGGGTCCTAGACGAGAAGACTTCTGAGCTAGGGACCAATGGTGACAGGACGACATGTTGTTCCATGTCCCGTGGTTCTCAAAGGACCAGAAGTAGGGTTGACCATTGATTGACACAACGAATCGTTACAAGTGACCATGACTCATTGTCTTTCGGTCATTCTGAATTTTTTCTCATTTATTTTGGATTTTTCTTGCATGGTCTAAGCTTGGTCTAGGAAAGTTTCAGTGTTACAATATCTCCCCTTTGGGATCATTTGTCCTCAAATAAAAGCTAAAACTGCTGGAAAACTAGGAAAAGAGATGCAATTCCCAAATTGAGACTATGAACTGGTTTCTAATGGAGTAACTGACTCCAAACTATCTTAACCAGGCTAACAGAGTTTATGCAACAAAAATGCACATTGAGAATCTAAATAGAGCTTATGAGTACGAAACTGAATAGTGTATTTAAAAGGGATTTTGTACCTGATGTTGGGTGGCAGGAAGGGGGCCAAATGAGGTATCGGCCATCATGTCTTCTTTGGCCTCCTATGTGGCTCCCTCAACTAGTTGGTTCCTCCACAAAACTTTCACTGAAGCGACTTCGTTGTTTCTTAGCTTACGAACCTGACGGTAAAGGATCTAAACTGGGTCTTCTTCGTCAGAGACTATCTTTCACTTTCACACTATCTAGTGGTACAACAGACTTGAATCACTAATGCACTTCTTCCATAATGACACATGATGACTGGGTGCACAGATGCTGAAATCTGGAGGTAATTCCAACTCATATGCCACATTCCTAATTTGCTTTAGAATTCTATGTGGTCTTACATATCTCAGACTGAGTTTTCCTATATTCCCAAACCTCATCACCCCTTTCATGGGCGAAATTCTTAGATCGACCCAATCATCTACTACAAACTCTAACTCTCTTCTCCTCACTTCAGCGCCAAGTTTTTTCGTCTTTGTGCTATTTTTCAGCCTCTCCCTGATAAGTTGCACCTTCTGCATAGCTTCATGAATTGGGTCTGGCCCTATAAGGGTAGCTTCACCAACCTGGAACCACTCAATAAAATACCTAAACCTCACCATATAATTCTTCAGCAAGGGCCATACGGATACTAGAGTGGTAGCCCATATATTATGTAAACTCAATGAGATCCTTAGGTGATCATCCCAACTGCCTTTGAAATCGATCACACGCTCTCAACATATCTTACAAGGTTTTGATAGTCTGCTCGGCATCCTTCTGTCTGCGAATGAAAAGTTGTCTTCGAGCTTGACTTGGAGTACCGAGTCCTTTTGAAATGACTTCAGAAATGCGAGGTAAACTGGGTACCTCTATCTAAAATAATGGACAAGGTAACCCCATGAGAATCTGACCCAACTCCTGGATATATAGCTCAGCGTAATCCTAAGCTGAGTCTGTAGTCTTAACTGGGAGGAAATGTGCTGGCATGGTCATCTTGTCTACTATCACCCAAATTGAATCATGTTACGGAGTACGGTAGACACAGAAATAAATTCCATATTCACGTCTTCCTATTTACATGTGGGTATGCTGATAACCTTCGTCATACCCTTAGTTCATTGATATTCCACCTTAACTTGCTGCCAGTTCGGGCACTTAGCCGCAAATTCTGCTATTTCTCTTTTCATGTAGTTCCACTAGTAAATATCCTGTAGATCACGGTACATCTTAGTAGAACTTTGGATGTATAGAATATCTTGAGCGTGTGATTCAATCGATATCTTGTTGTCTCCTTATCCACCCGACATCCGGTACACATAGTCTACCTAGTAACGGGTACACCATCTCCCCCTTTAGAGAAAGCCTCCATTTCCTTTTTGAGAACTGCCTCCTTTAGCTTAAGCAGTATGGGATCTTCACCCTGCCTTGACTTAACTTCAACGAATAGCAGAAGAATCCGATTCACTCTACATTACTACTCCACCCTCGAGTTGAATCAGCCAACTACACTCCCAGCTGAGCTAACCTGAATATCGTTTGCTAGTTCTTTTCTGTTCTCTTCAACATGAGCAACGCTCCCCATAGACACTCCTACTTAGGGACTCAACCACCACATTGGCTTTTCACGAATTGTTACAAAACACCCATTTCATAATTCTTCAATAGTTACAACCCCCTTCTCTGATGAGGATTTTAATCTTTCTAACTCAACATATTGAAGAGAGCTCTTGTGATTAGTGAAAACATCATCGTGAGCCCCATAAAGGTAATGCCTCCCATATTTTGAATGCAAACACCACTTCTACAAACTCAAGGTCATGAGTCAGACAGTTCTTTTCATGAACCTTAAGTTGTCTAAAGGCGTAAGCAATCACATACCCATTGTATCAGAATGCAACTGAGTCCAACTCTCGAAGAGTCACAATACACTACGAACCCATCTGTTCCTTCCTGACAAGGTCAATAGAGAGCAGTAGTGCGTCGAGTCTTCAAATCCTAAACCTCTTCTAACATTCATCTAACCATTGAGGTACCACCTTTTACGAGTCAACCTAGTCGGAGGGAGATGCAATAGTACAGGAAAATCCTTCCACAAAACGTCGGTAGTAACCGGCCCAGACACGAAACTTCTAATTTCGGTTGGGGAGTAGGTCTTTGCCAGTGTTTTACCATTGGCATCTTTTGAGACTACCGAATACCCTCACGAGACCACATGACCAAGGAAAGTCACATACTTCAACAAGAATTCAAATTTGCTAAACTTAGCAAACAACTGTGATCTCTGAGTGTTTGTGGCACTATCCTCAGATAGTTAGCATGTTCTTCTTCACTTCTGGATTATACAAAAATTTCATATATACATAAAAAATGAGAGCATGTCTAGATATGGCATTAAGCCTATATGAAGTTTATGAAAGTTGAAGGGGCATTAGTTAGTTCGAAGGACATAACCACAAATTTGTAGTGATCATATCTAGTTTTAAAAGCAGTTTTCATTATGTCATATTCTCTGACTCTTAGCTGATGATATCCCGACCTAAGATATACCTTGGAGAAACAACTGGTTTCCTAAAGCTGATCGAACAAGTCGGAAATCCTGGGTAGAGTACATTCTTAAATGTAACATTATTAAACTGACGGTTATAGATACACATTCTGAGAGTACCGTCTTTCTTTCGCACGAATAATACTGGTACCCCAGGGAGAGGGAGAATGTTGGTCTGATGAAACCTTTATCAGAAGGTCTTTTTTAGCGCTCCTTCAACTCCTTAAGCTCGGTTGGAGCCATTCTATAAGGAGGGATGGAGATGAGTTGAGTTTCTTGAAGAAGCTCTATACCAAAGTCTATTTCCCGCTCATGAGGAACTCCGAAAAGATCTTTGAAACATCGCGAAATTCGCTGACAATTAGAACTGACTAGATAGTTGGTATCTCAGAGTTGAAATATTTGACCCGAACTAGATGATGAATACACCTTTTAGAAATAAGATTCCTTGCCTTAAGGTAGGAAATAAACCGGCCCGTAGGTGTTGAACTACTGCACATCCACTCAAAAACTGGCTCACTAGGGAACTGAAATCTGACGACTCTAGTTCTGCGGTCGATTGAGGCATCGAAGTGTAACCAATCCATGTCAAGAATGAGATCAAAATGGAAGGCCATTTCTAACTCTGTGAGATCAGCTAGAATGACATTATTCAATATTGAGATTGGGTGAATTTCGATACACCCGACTGGCTCTAGCTTACTCATTAACTAGGATAGAGGCCCGAGAATGGCTACGAGAGGACTTTTGGTGATATCAAACTGGACAGCTATGTAGAGTCACAAATGATAGTGTGGCTCCTGGATCTAGTAGGGCATACACATCTAAATGGAAAAGATGTCAACATATTTGTGACCACATCCAAGGTGAGCTCTCTTGATCCTTATGAGAGGACAAAACATAAAAACGGTTTGGCGCTGACCGTCATCATACAAGAAGACATTGGCCTGCTGAGCTGGACGTCCTGCTGGAGCTGCTGAAGTGGTAGATTTTGATTACCCCTACCCTGCTAATGAGGGAATTCTCTAAGCCGATGGCCTAGCTGTCCACACCCAAAGCAACCTCTCGGACTGAAGGGAATCCCTTATGGTTCTTGCCACACTAAAGGGAAAGCTGGGGTAGCCATTTCTAGCATTGTGACTCTGGGACTGTGAGCCAAGTGCTCCACCCTTCCGATCACCGCGGGACCAAAAAGTAGGGCGCGCTGGCTAAAGTGGGTGTTGGAGCCCACTATTGTGCTGCTACTATGGGAGGCGACTACCTCTAGGCCTCTAGTGGCGATAATTTGATTAGCCAGTCCTAGCCCGCTTATTCTCCGTTCCATGTTTTTCCAGCTTTTCTGCCACAATCTCTTTGGGCATGAAAGATGAGGCTGAAAGAGGTCAATGTCTTTGATGACCATCACAGTCCTACAGTCCTTAAGGACCAAGTTTGATACTTCGTTAACGAACTTGAGCATGCTAGCCGTTGACTAGACTACCATCTACAGATCATATCTTGACAAACGTGAATTCCGATTACTGCATAATCTTCCACCGTCCTATTGCCATGTTTTATATTCATAGATTACCTTCCAACTTAGCCTCCCTTAGCTCTAGGGGAAGAATTTGTCTAGGAAGGCTATTGTAGACTCCTCCCACTCCCACCAGTTCTGCTGCCATTGATCTCCTTTCTTTCCACTAATCTTACCAGAACTAGGCTACCCCTTTCAACTGGTATGCATCTAGGTCAGCACTCTCAGCGGAGCTAGCACCCATAATTCGGGTGATCTTTCGTACTTCATCCACGAACTCTAGTGGTACTCTCCCACCTTAGATCCATGGAAGGCTGGAGGGTTCATCCGAGTAAGATCCCGAACTCTGGCAGCTGCTACAGGAGCCCATTTGGGTTAACTAGAATCACCTGCTAGTTCACCTGGTTTGTGTTGTCTATGCCGGCGGTTGGATTGCCGCTCTAAACTCTCTTGAGGACACTTGGTCGTCCTGAGGGTTGCTGGAGCTAGCGTGGGGGCAGTTCGGTTAGCGTTGCTGGCCCTTCTTCCATTTCCACCTCTTGGAGGCATAATTTCACATAAATAAAATAGAGTACGAGTTAAGAGAGAATTTTCATGAATTGAAATTCAATGCACGATAAAGATGACGAACAAAGGGAGTTTTCCTAATAACGTCTTGAAGCCTCCATGTCATTAGTGTGGCGGCTTCACATCCATGAAAAGGACTCTACTTGACGCGACTTTAAGACATCCTAGAATACTCTAAACCTGGCCCCGATACCATGTTTGTCATGGCCCGAGCCTATACTGGATGAAGACGGTACTTGAAGTTAAAAGTAACCCCAAGACAACCCATGGTTTGTCATAATACTGGTAATCTGAGTAGTCATGAGAAGCTTAAATAATAAAACCATTTAACAAAAACTAAATAACAATGAAAGCAAAACTGAAAGTCTGAGTCTATATCTGAAAGCCATCTACAACTGATGAGTTGCTGGGACATTCCCCAGCTAACTCTAAAGTCTAACTAAATGAAAATAACTGAAAACAATAAACATTGTCCTCGAAAGATGAGGACTCACCACTGGCACAACTGATATCATTTGAAAAAAATCTACTAACGGTGATGAAATTTGAGAATTGCGCTTGTATCATGATACGATACAACATAGAAGACATGGATCAGTACTTTGAATGTACTGAGTAAGTCGGAGAAAATATAACATAAAAAATAAGTAACTTAATAGTAATGACGGCCGTGACCAACTGAAATACTAAACCTGAACAAACTAAAATATAAGCTGAAATGAATCGAAATAACCCTGTTTAATGGTCATAGACATGCCCTAAATTTGAGATACTGATTTGAACTAACTATACTAAATTGAACCAAAAAAGAGTAAGCTGAAATTATTTTGAGCCGAGTTAAATTAAGACTGTATTGACTAGTGGGAGGTTTTATTACCGACATATAACCACGTGAGTTAGATGTGGAGTGATCTTGGGCAGAATTATATGCCCAAGTGATACTCAAATGCTTCATTTCGTCTTGTTTATCCATCGATATTTGTGCATTCTCATGTAAATTGTAGTTAAAATGTGAATTTATACTAACCAACGTGATTAGTGTTGTTTTGCAAGAAAAATGTAATTTTAGGAAGCTAAGATGAATGTTGGGAGAAATCGGGAATGGACTCGGAAGCGAGCAGTGGAAAAGGCCAAGGAAATGCAGCAAATTAAGGGGCTCCGTGATGGAGCTGTGTCACGCTGCCATCGCGGAGGCATTCTGCCCAGATGATTAAAACTGGCCAAGTTCTAGTGGAGGTCGCGTTGCCTCCGTGTACGTTGGACATAATTACCTGGAACATGGAATTCCAGTGAAGGTTCGCGTCGGAGCCGTGGCACGCCGTGGCACGTTGAGGTGAAAGCTGGAGGACTGGATTCCAGTAAGGGTCCTGTTGTGCCGTGTCACGGAGCGGTGCTTTCCTGTAATTACCTCCTGACACGTAAACTGACCAATCGGAAAAAATTCCTACTAGTATAAATAGCACACTTAGGTTCATTTTTAATATTTCTAACTTAGTTGAGCAAGGACGTGGGTTACAGGCAGTTGAGGGGACAAAAATCGTAGGGTTTTCCAATATCTCTTTCTCCTTTATTTCAATTGTTTGTATGATTTACACTCATTAGATGATGTTCAATCCACAAATGAGTGGCTAAATTCACTTCTTCTTGAGGTTAGAACAATTGTGGTGGAATGTAATTATTGATCATTTTGGTTTTCATCTTTTCTTCCATGGTTGTTCTCTCAATTCTTCTGCATTAATGTGTGGCCAATGTTAATGTATATCTAAAAAGTCCGATTTCATCTGAAAGAGAAAGAAATTGGAAAGTTATTAATTGGTAGGATATGATCTTTACTTAGTTTGGGAAAATTGAGAATTGATATACCTTCAGAATAGAAATATATCTGAAAGTCGTATTAGTCAATTACGGAATCGGTTTGTATGGCTAGAACATGAATTGTTTTTTATCCACGAAATGTAGGTGGAAGGTTCATGATTCTTAGTTGGGTTAAATACGAGGTTTAATCCGCAGGCGTAATTCTTGATAAACGAATTGTATAGATAAATTACTTCCCTGCATGTTCCCTGCATGTTCGTTGGTATGTGAATAGGAAGAAGTTAAATTGAGTTTGAAATGTGAAAAATTTTTGGGTTGTGCATGTTGGGTGAGGTGAATTAAGTTGTGCTTAATGTGAATATGCTAAATAAACAATGGATTCTCGGGAGAATGAAATTGTTGAATTGCATAGAAATTGGTGAATTGCATAGGTTGTTGTTGAGAGAAATTTTTGCTAAGTGTTATGCGATGTAATGGTATCGATGGTGATATTGTGATTAGATGTGCGAAGTACGAGTAGTACATAGAATTTATTCCATCGAATTATCTGAATGCACGAGGCATGTTGTTGGTTTTTATGTAAATTGGAAAGGGATTGTCTTGCCGTAATGTTTTAATTGTGGCTAAAGACTAAGTGTGGGGTAGCCTAGCTTAGCAACCTTAGTGAAGCTAATTTTGATTTGAATAACATTGGGACTGTCAGTTTGATTTGACAGGAACAATGACGGAAGCAAGACAGGAAAGGGTGCATCTACATCGGGCGCCGGGAGAAAGAGGATCAGACTGGGAGCAGTAGTCCCAGCAGCACCAGCGGTTCCGCGCGGCCAACACCGTCAATACGGAACCCGATGGGTGAATGACAAAGGGAAGAAGTGGTACACAAAAATCACAAGGAGAACAAATACCTCCCCGAGGAGCACATTGAAAGGGAGACACTTGCACAGGAATTCCCCAGAATTTTACACCGGATTGATGCTGTTGGGCTGAACTTCATCTTTGAAGAGCCCAAGGAGTGCAATCTTCAACTGATTCGAGAGTTCTACGCAAACTGGAACCCGACGCTCCACAGTCCCGCACCGTCAAGATAAGGGGGCAAATTGTCACTTTTGAGCCCCATCACCTTAATACCATCTTGGGGGCGCGGGACACGAGACGCCCATGTACTCCGGCAGCCCAGACATAACTCCACCATATGCAGATATCAGACGCACTCTTTGTGGAGCCCGTTCTACAGCACGATTGGAGCAGGCATAAGAGAGGGCTACCATCATACACTGCCCTACTCTCAAATGAATAGGAAGCCAGGATTTGGCTCAAAATTGTGTGTTCCTGCCTGATCCAGGGGAGGCACATGGCCAGATGTCACCCGGGATCGTGTGTGCTTGGTCTATTCCCTGATGAAAGGGCTGGAGATTAATGTTGGGGCGGTGATCATCTCTACCATGAAGAGAGCCCGTTTGCATCAAGGGCACAGGTAAGGGTTTGGTGGCATGCTGACCACATTCCTGAGGGCCTGGATATTGAGGAAGAGGCTACTGGACTACATCCCACAGATGGATAGACGTGTCATGGATGTCACAAAAACCAAGGCACCCGACACCACTCACAGGCCAGTTCTCACACTAGTTGAGCGACATGCTCGGGATGATCAGTATATGGCCCGCATGTTCGGGATGTAGATGCTGCAGTTGCGTAGGCGGGAGGCCAGCAGGAAGATAATTTGTGGCAGCTCGACTTGGACCCTACCCCTTCGGCGAAAATGTTAGGGGTCTATGCCGAGTGGGGCCAGCTTTTGTAGAGCCTGTGGGTGATGACGTCCCCACCGATGAGGAGACACGCCGTGAGGACTCAGATATTGAGTCGTATGAAAACGGCGGGGCGATTCAGATATGAGGGGGATGAAGGCGGTTTGACGAAGAAATTGAATACTTAGTCAGGGAGTTTCATAGGGCTCTATGCCGAGTGGGGCCAGCTTTTGTGGAGCTTGTAGATGACGATGTCCCCACCGATGAGGAGACACGCCGTGAGGACTCAGATATTGAGTCGTATGAAAACGGCGGGGGCGATTCAGATATGGGGGATGAGGCAGCGGCACCTGACGAAGAAATTGAATACTTCGATTGATCAGGGAGTTTCATCACCTACTTTTGTGCTATGCTGAATTTTGTGAACACTGGGGACAGTGTTTGGTTTAAGTGTGGGGTGGGAGTAGAACACCAAGATCATTTGCGAACAATGCTCTAGATTCTCAGAGATCGTCGGTTGTATGCAAAATTTTCTAAATGTGAGTTGTGGATTAATTCAGTAGCCTTTTTGGGTCATATTGCATCGGATGCTACTTTTCAGGTAGATGCACAGAAGATTGAGGTAGTGACTACATGGCCTAAACCTACAACTCCAACTGAGGTACGCAGCTTCCTAGGGTTAGCTGGGTATTACAAAAGATTTGTACAGGGGTTTTCTACTCTATCAGTGCCTTTGACCAAGTTAACTCAAAAAGTAGCAAAATTTCACTGGACTGAAGCATGTGACTAGAGTTTTCTTGAGTTGAAAAATAGATTGACCTTAACTCCCATACTAGCTCTGCCGGAAGGTTTAGAGGGTTATATAGTGTACTTTGATGCTTCAGGCATTGGGTTTGGGTGTGTCCTAATGCAACATGGTGAGGTAATTGCTTATGCTTCAAGGAAGTTGAGGAAGTAATGAAAGAACTATCCCACTCACGACCTGGAGTTAGCAGCATTAGTTCATTCCTTAAAAATCTCAAGACATTACATGTATAGAATAGACGTGGATATTTTCACTGATCATAAGAGCCTCCAGTACATCTTTAAACTTGAATCTGCGGCAGCATCGCTGGTTAGAATTATTGAAGGACTATGATGTGAATATTTTATATTATCCAGGAAAGGCTAATATCATAGTAGATTCCCTTAGTCGTAGATCAATGGGTAGTTCGGAACATTTGAGGCCCAAACAGCAGGAGCTGGCCCGAGAATTACACCTGCAAGCTGGTTTAGCTATCCGAATAGTAGACTCGGGAGACAGTGGGACAGTGATTCAGAATACCGCAATATCATCTCTGGTTATAGGGGTAAAAGAGTGGCAGTATGAAGATCCTAACCATGTACAACTCAGAGATAAAGTTCAGCAAGGTAAAGTATCAGCTTTTAAGGTAACTGAATACGGGGTGTTGAGATTGAGGGGTTGCCTCTATGTTTCAAATGTAGTAGGACTTTTCCAGCAGATCATGGAATATGTAAATTATTCCCGTTATACCTCTTCACCCAGTTTTAACAAAGATGTATCATGACATAAAAGAGATTTACTAGTGGTCGGGAATGAAAAAGGGTGTAGCAGAATTTGTAGCACAATGCCCTAACTGCTAGCAAGTAAAGGAGAAACATCAAAAACCACACGAGATAGCGGTGCCTATGTGGAAATGGGAAGCAATCAATATGGATTTTGTGACGAGGTTACCCCGTACCAGGCGTAGATTTTATTTTATTTGGGTGATTGTTGACAGATTAACAAAAATAACTCATTTTCTACCAATCAGGACCACCTTCTCAGGTGAGGACTATGCTGAATTGTATATTAGAGAAATAGTTCGATTACATGGTGTCCTGACATCTATCATTTCTAACAGGAGCACAATTCTCAGCTAGATTCTTGCAGTTATTCTAGAAAGACTTGGGAACACAGGTTAATCTGATTACAACCTTCCATCCTTAAATAAATGAGCAAGCCAAACATACAATTTAGACGCTCAAGGATATGTTGTGAGTGTGTGTGTTAGAATTCGTGGGCAGTTGGGATGAGCATTTACCCCTTATTGAATTTGCTTACAACAACAGTTATCATTTTGCAATCCAAATTGCACCTTATGAGTCCTTATATGGGAGGAAATGTAGATCACCTATCGAGTTGTTTGAAGTAGGGGAATCAGAATTTGTAGGACCTGACATGATCCTTCAATTAGAAGAGAAAGTAAATCTTATCAGAGAGCGCTTGTCGACAGCTCAAAGTCGCCAGACATCCTACTCTAATGTATAGCATGGAGCCTTGGAATTCAGTGTTTGTGATTGGGTGTTTTTGGAAGTTTCATTAATGAAGGGCATAATGAGGTTTTGTAATATGCCGGAAATCACCAATACTATGGAATTATTTTCTCAAAATACGCCTGGAAATTCGGAACTCTATTGGGTAGAAATTGTCAGAATTGCTCTAAAATGATTCCTAAACGATCATAGGCTTCAAGTAAGTATTTCTCCCTTCTGAACTCCCGGAAAATTATACGTTTTCGGTTGTATTTTGCTAAGTTGAAGTATTATTGTTCTTAGTATCAAAAGTTTTCATTATAAGCCGAATTTGGTATTGTAATTAGTCTTTTTCTCCCAGCATTACAGTTATAATTGGAAAGAGCTGTTGAATACAAGTGGAAACTTGTCAGTTATTCGGGAAACGAAAATCGAGGTATGTTAAGGAGAATTCCTTCGACCAGTTTATTTCTATAGCGTTGTACTACAGTTTGAATCCTAGTAAGATAGCCAAAAATAATATTGTTGTGAATAACTGTTGTTGTTAACTAAGACAAGTACTTATGTTTAGTTTGGGATTGACTTTGCCCTGTATAGCCTTCCATGACCAATCCCAGGGTTACTAGCTGTGTCGTTGCCTGCCAAGGGGTATATGATGTTTCTCCAAGGAGCGATATTCCATCCCAACGGACGATGATGAAGCCCAAGGGTCTGATATAGTCCATCCCATGGCTAGACTACCAGTTCTATGTTGTATCGGCATCATACCCCCGTCGAGCTTGGTGCCCTGGGTGCAGTTAACAGGAGTCCACTAGACTTAGACACAACTACAATTCAGGGGCCGAGTGGGCCTAGTTGCAGACCCAGGGAATCGGTAGGTTGTCTATAGTTACTAGTTGACTCAATTTGACCTTGTTAGGGGTATATAGATTGAAGTGTTCTCGACAGGGCTTAAGGGGCCCTCGAGTGGGTTACTCTGTACTATTTGTACCTTTTAGCTTATGGGGTCTAGGTAAGGTTCTTGTTTGCACTATTTACTTATAGATTAGACAATAGGAAGTTAAGTTATTCAGGTTATATCCTTATCCCTTCTACTCAATAACTTTCAGTTTCATTTTAAGTTTATTAAGTTATTTCTTGTTACTTCCTTACATATTTTGTACATATTGTACTGATGCCCATCCTTGGGGCATTGCATTACTTGCCTACAGGTGCAGATAGACATGTATCAGGACCTTCTTAGCTTTCAGCCAGAGTTAGCAGTATAGTTAGCTCCCCACCTCTGGAGCTGATCAGTTAGAAGGTTTGCTCTTTTGATTGTACAGTATATGGGTAGGTCAGGGCCCTGTCTCGACAATTATTCTACTCCTAGAAACCTGCAGATTTACAGTTTCCCTGTGGCTAGTTTGTTGTTCACCGTGTGGGGCCTATATATGTTTTATTTCATGTGATGGTCATGTAGGCCCTTGTTTAGCTATTAGATAGTGGCCGTGTCGACAATAGTATAGTTATGGTTGCCTAATTTTCATTTGAGTATAACTAGACAGCATGGTGGTCTTGTCGGCCCACATAGGATTCCTTTTTATTTCTTGTTGTTGGTTAGCTGTTTTTTTTTATAGGTGGATATATGGACTTATAGGCCGGAGGCTGTATTTAAAACGGATATACAACCAGTTGTTTTCTTGAATAGAGTTGCAGGCATCCACTAGAGGTGCATAAACCTAGCTAGGTCAGCCAGATTCCATTGTGGCACTAGGTGCGGTCATGCCTTCCAAGGTGGGGTGTGACAATATTGCTAGAGTCATCTTCAGATTGTTTAAATAAGAGTATATCTGTTAGATTCTCTTCAATCTATAAAGGAAGATCCATTGATTATGATATGGGTCTATTTTATTCTTTCTTGATTGTTGCTTGTAAAAGAATAATTAAGTATTGGAAGAGAAATTAATAGTTGGTATGGATAAGAGATTGTTAAATTGGACAAAATTGCAGTCTCATTTCTTATTAGTATCTAACATCTAGAAATTAGTGTAGCTGCTAATCAAAATCTAATCGGGTTGAGCTAAATCGTGGCTAGAGGTTTGAAAAAACTCTAGTAAGAGGTAGTTGTAAGGCATAAAAGCTGTAATTGCCCGCATCCCGATATTATTTACACTTGTTAAACTCATAAGATGAGCTAGCATGTCCCGATCTAGTTAGTATATCATCTACACCACACCTCTAGTCTTTCACACTCTTGTTGACAACTTTGTTGTTCTTGCTATTTTATTCTTCTAAATCACCAAACACAATTCGCTTCAAATTTCAATTCCCCCAATTTATTTGTTTTTATGTTAACTCTATGTGGTGCAAGCTAACTTCAATTTTTCAACTGACACTTGTCACTATCATTCACTAGTCCTTGTGGAATTTGACCCCGACACTCGTCGAGTTACTTGTTTTGATACTTCAGCCATGTATATTCTTTTCATGAAGGATATATTTTTGAAATTATTACTCGTTAGATGGAACAATGATTCATTGGCTCTAGTCATTGTCAGTAGATGAGTTTTGAACAAATTTTGGATATCCCCCAATGGATCGAT
>JACEIK010009702.1:0-48994 GCA_018107945.1 Datura stramonium | reverse complement strand
TATTCCATGCTATTGTGAAGTGTCTAGAACTTGCCTGGTGTGTGTACTAAATGAAATGAAGGATGTGGATTGTAGGAAAGGATGTAGGCATTTCTTTGAACAAACCGAAAGTTCTCCCTTATCATACCTACCTGGAATGTACATCCTAGTTAGCCCCATTGAGCCTTTAGCCTATTTTTTTATTTCTTTGAAGAGGTACAACCCGAGCTTAATCCCTTCTTTTCATTAGCCGTGAATTTGATCCAAAACTCTTAAACGCTTAATAAAAACAATTTTTCCATAGTGTAAAGGAGTAAGAAGTGTGAAATGGAAGGAAAGAGGAAGTTGTGAAAGCTAAAGAAAAGGTCAAAGGTGAACTTGTTGAAATTGATTAATTAATAGTAGAGAGTAAGAAAATCAATGAGTGAGAAAAAATAAAAAAAGATGCATAACTACTTTTTGCTAGTAAGTCGAGTGTGCTTAAAGAAATGGGAACCAAAACAAAGAAGAAAAGTCAAGAATGAGAGGATGGAGGAGGAAGCAATGCCCCTAATGAAGGTGGGATGTATTGAAAAGCGCTTAGGGAAGCTAGTTGCTATTATTGGTTATCCCAGTATTTACTAGTTCCTTAGCTTACATTACAATCCATTAAGTCCTACGTGATCTTACATCACACATCCTTATATTAGTGGAGTAAAACACTAGAGGCAAGCTTATGGTTCATGACAGCGACACGATGCATGTGAATTCTTTACATAGAAGAGCGAAATCGTATTCATTACCCCTACATGTAGTTCTTTGGAAATCGTATGATGGCAAATGGGATAATTCTCTTGTATTGTGAGGCACATGCTTGGCCGAGGAGATAAAATTTCGTGTGAGATGTCTTGATCGGTTACGGTTTGCCACACGAGTTTTCCAAGATGAATAAGTCAATTCTTGAGTTTAGGAGGTCTTAATGTGGTGTACTTTATTGTAATGATGAGACCATGCATGTTTTCTTGATGATTTGCTATCTTAAATAATCGTATAGCCGTGGCTTGAATGATCGAGCCAAAGTAGCTATACGTGGGTGTCAATTGCATGAGATGAGATTGTTTGAGGAATAACAAGGTTTTAAGTGTGGGGTAGTGATCTTAGGGATAAATTGCATGCCCAAGTGATACTCAAATGCTTCATTTCTACTTGTTTATCTATTGGTATGTGTACATTCTCATGTGATTCTTAGTTAAATGTGAAATTTATACTAACCAACATGATTAGTGTTGTTTTTCGGGTAAAATGAAATTTTCGGAAAGGCCAATATATATGTTGGTGAAGTGCGGGAATGGACACAGAGGAAGCCAAGGAGTGGAAGTTGACAAGGAAGTTGGCAAAAATAGGGTGCTCGCGATGGAGGCCGTGTCGCGCTACCATCGCAGAGGCATTACGCCTTAGGAAGAATTAATTATGTCAAATACCGGTGGAGGTTCACGTTACCTATGTGGCACGGAGGCTCGCAATGCGCTTAGTCTCACGTTGAGTTTAATTACCTAGAACCTCAAATTCCAGTGAACGTGCGCGATAGCACGTGACACGGAGGCAAGGATCCACGATACAAGCCGTGCCACGTTGAGAGTGCAAGTACACGGGAAGCGATTTCCAGTGAGGAGTCAGCGATATCCCCATGGCACGGAGGGAGTGCTCAAGTGATACACTCCGTGCCACATTGCTTGTTATTAAAAGGGAAAAATTCTCAATAGTATAAATAGCAACTTAGGTTTTATTTTAAACATTTTGACTTGGTTGAGCAAGAACGTGGGTTACGGGCGATTGAGAGGATAAAAATTCTAGAGTTATTCTCTTCCTCTTTCTCTTTAATTTCAATTGCTTGTACGAATTCTACTTATTTGAAGATGTTTAATCCACAAATGAGTGGATAATTCACTTCTTTCTGAGGTTAAGGATAATTGTAGAGAATGTAATTGATCATTTTGGTTTCATCTTTTCTTCAATGGTTGTTCTATCCAATTCTTGTTTTCTTTTGCATTAATGTTTGGCCAATGTTAATGTGTATATCTAGAAATCAATTTTGATTTTTTAAAGGAAGAATTGGACGAGATTGTGAATTGGTAGGATATTATCTTTTCTTAGGCGCAAAATTGAGAAAAGATTTACATTGGAAAGAAATATATGCGAAAGTCTTATTAGTCAATTTTGGAATCGGTAATGTATGGCTAGAGCATGAAATTCTTATATATCACGAAATATAGAATAAGGTCTCATGATTCTTAAATTGGATAGGAGTCAAAGATCTAATCCATAGGAAATTACTTTACGACTAGCAATCGAAGAAGATTAGATTTGGAGTGAATTAATAAATTACATCCTTTCTGTTTTGTCTTAACCTCATCTTGTTCATTGCTATTTTCCGAGACTCAAATTATAATCTTGACTTAGATTCTCATTACTTAGTAAATTTTAACTCATAAAACATTATTTATTTGGTTGTTTGCATTCATAGAGATATGATTTCATTGATGCTTAAGTTAATTATCACAAGTAGTTCGGTCCACCGTGGGATCGTGCGCAGCTTGAGAAATAAGACGCTACTACTTATGCGACCACGTGCACTTGCGTGTAGTTTTTAGTCGAACAATATTCTCACACGAAATTTGGTAAAATGTCTTGAAGAATTTCTCCCAATATATAAGGATTTAGGGCGTAAGACCTATCAAATTAAATATCTATCAAATTATAGTTTCCAACACATTAAATCTTTTATCAATTCGACTTAGGAATAGGGAGATATTCATGTTTTCACGAGATTGCACAAGCGAGCACGTCAAAAGCGACTAAGGTGATGGAGGTATATATAATTCCTTTGTTCCATGGGTTCACATCGAATTCTCATTTATGGAAATTTCCTCGATTAGAACTCTCCTAGAGATTTCCTTTATGTTTTTTGATGGTTTGGTCTTAAAAGGTAATCCAAGGTGGAATCGAAGGAATTACAGGAAGTAGGGAGCTTGGTGTAGTCCATGGTTTGGCATTGTTTAGGGTTGTTTGGTGTTGTCTCATTATGGATTATTAGTAAGCTTTCTTCCTTTGGTTTTTATTAGTTATTGAGATTGGTTATAGGTGTGTTGTTTGGTATGTTGTTGTCTCGAGTTTCTACCGTCAGATACGCAAGAATTTTGTAAATTAAGTTTTGTTTTGCGTCGCTTTGTTGAAGCTATATTGTGCAGTTTGGCATAAACTTGGGCGCCTTTAGGAGGTAGGTTCGCGATCTTGAAAACTCAGCTTCGGCCCTATGCCAAACTAATATATGTTAAACATCCCTCCTTTTGTCAAGCATATGATTTCCATAATTATTATGCGTCGGTATTGTTGCAACGTGTTGGCTATTTTGTGAAGCCTTGTGTTGTGTTGTTGTTGAATCTTTGTGCCACTGGTTATGTGGTATTAAGTTTTTATACAGGTGATAGTTTGGTTGGGGTCTCGGGAGTTTGGAGTGCGGGAATCATAGTCATGGAAAATTATTAGGCTCGTGTCGAGAGGCCGTGTTAAAGCTGTGGTTCTTGTAGAAAGTTATCATCTATTTATGTGAATAATATAAGGTGATGATATTTCCAAGTGAATGAGGGTTTATAGTGGTTAAGGTCATTTTGTGGCAAAGATATTTTTTATATTTGTGCAGGCCGTGTCGGTCGTGTCGATGACACGTTGGCCCGGTTGGGGTGATGCTTGGGTTGGCTTAGCCATTTCTTGATGTTAATGGTGAGTAAAGTTGTTTATGGGTTATTTGTAAAGCTTGAGGATAGACTTCGTTAGGATGGTGATCCTTGCTTCGGTTAGTGGCTCGTCGGTGGACGGCTAGACGTGCGAGAATAGTACTATGTTATGATAGTCGGTTGGTGGAGGTTTGAGAGCTAGGTTGTGGGGTACATTTGAACATGTATTGTGTATTTGTTAATTGTGAATGTTATGATTGTATGATTGTGTGCATTGAAGGCCCTTGGGATTCATGGATACCCAACGTCGCAGTAGGTTTGGCAGCTGGGGTTGAGTCCAAAGAGTAGAACAATTGACCTATGATGGAGTTGAGTTTTCCCTCCCTTAGGGATGTTACGAGACATGCAAGACCTATGGGAGTAGAAATGCACTCCATAGCCTTTGTATATGTACATTACAAGCCTTCTTGGGATAAGCGTTTGGCTCTCTTGAATGGATGGAGCTTTACTAACTATGCTTAGAGAGAGGGTCAGCGATTAACGTTTGATGATGTTGACTAGTATTTTTGATACCTTGGCATTATATTGTGATTATTGCTAGTGTTATACATTGCTCGATAATAGTGGAGATAGATATTGGCTTGGTGTTAGTTGAAATTTGTTGAGAGAGTCTGAAGGTGATCATAGGTGAGTTTTATCGACTAGGTGTTGTATGTTGTAGTTTTACTTATTGTACTTACTTTGGGCTTATGGGGGTCATGTAGGTTCTATTTGTGTATTTGCTTGTACTTGTTGTGCTTATGGGGGCTAGTAGATTCTATGTGTTTACTTAAGTTGAGATTTTCCTCTTATGATATTCGTTATATCTATTAATCTCTAATCTTAGTCTTGAAGTTGTTTCTATCTTTCATACTTGGTACATTATTGTGCGCGCCTAGCCGGGCGTTACATTCATGCTGCGGAGTGATGAGCGGGTCGGTAGATTAAGTCCTTGGTCAGTGGGAACAGGCGAGTCGGTAAAGCTCCAGGTCTTTTGGAGTTGCCAAATGTTTGTATTATGGGTAGTTCGAGGCCTTGTGCCAGAGCAGTTGTATTATTATATTCATTGAGGCTCGTAGATGTAGTTGTAGTGTTGTTGTAGGCTAGGTTATCCATATTGTATAGTTGTTTCCATTATGTGGCCTTGGCGGCCCTGTATGTATATTTTAGGTGATGCATGAACCGACTTCCGTTTAGTGTATCATTTACTATGATTTAGCTTGTGTTGAAATCACAGGAACCTCGTCGGTTTTGGATTGTGTAGTTAGATTTTGTAGGGTTCGCTCGGTCAAGTACGACGTGGGGTCTTTGGTCATGCCTCACAGGGTTTGGGGTGTAACAAATTTGGTATCAAAACGGCTCGTGTCCTAGGGACTCCATGAGCCATGTCTAGTAGAGTCTTGTTATGTGTGCTTTATGCGGTGTGCTTATAAATAGGAGGCTACGGGACATTTAGGGTTGTTACCCTTCTTCTGGATCGAACTCATGCGTGATGTCGGGTGTAGTAGGAGTCGGTCTAGACTCACATTTGTTGACTTTGTAGGGAATACTTGTTATATGATGGATGATAGTCGGCGGTGGCTAAACATGGTGGAAGGTAATATTCTTTAATTTGATTACGATTATAGTTGTGTTGCTATAATACCCAAGAAGTACCTAAGATTAGACCCGAGTTTAAAAATGAAAGTTGGCGAATCACGGAAAATAACGAGCAGATTCGCATGCGGTCGTTTGGTTCCCCAAGCATTGGTAAAGGCTGTCAGGTGGTGGCATTTTAGCCAAGTTGCGATTTGGAATGGCGAACCGTGGCGGCGGGTGGTTTTGATGTCATGAGTCATGACTTGTGGTCATGGTGAAATTTGGTCCTTAACCTAGGAGGAAGTAACGCGGGTGCGTAGGGCGACCCATTGTGGCGATAGCAGTTATGTGGTGAGCGTAGGGAAAAAAGTAGAAAAGTTCCCGATCCAGAAGTAGCGGGGAACATTAGAAGAGGCATGAGTCATGGTGTGACTTGTGGGAAGGCCCATGCGGGTCGTCGGGGAAAAACAACGTAGGATACAATGGATCATCATCGATGTGCGAGCTCATCCTATTGAGTGAGTAGGATTCGAATATGAGAAGTAAAGTTTGGGAAGTGGACAATGGATTGGATACCCGACTCATGGTATCCCGAGGCACAACTTGTTGGATCGGTCGTTGTCACTACTAGTGCAAAATTTTGAAATTCATTAAGAGGTATTTTTATTATTCTAAGTCTAAATTCGTAAACTAAGTCATTTAAGGCTCGAAATGCGAGTGTTTTTATGAGGAAAATATATCTAGGCTCATTCCTTATCCATGCATGCATATTGAAGGGGTTTAGGAGGTGATCAAGTTAGGATTCTTCAAGCTTTACTTCAATCCTTCATTGTGCTTTCAAGGAGTGGTAAAATCGATCTTCCCAGGTATGTAGGGTTATGAATGGGTGAATCCATTCACACCATACCCAATCCGTGATAATCGCCCAGAAATTTCTATGTTGATTCAATGAGTTTTAATCCAATGCATGAAATTTCTAATTTACTAACATGGGCATGACTCAAAAGTGTTTTTATTGAATTAGATGAAGTATGGGCAAGTTTTACGTTATTTTGCATTAAAATCATGTTTCAAAGCTTTATGAATTTTAAATGACCATTTATGAAAGTTTATGAGAGTTAAGATTTATGATGAATGTTCATATGATGAAGCATCGATGATGAAAAAGATGTATTTCGATTTACCCATGTTTATAATCATATTTTCAAGAGAATTGAGTATTTTCAAGTATGTTTAAGTATTGGGCAATGCCATTATATCGATAATGATTTACATTTTATGATATGGATTTCATGATTATTCGATTTATGATATTGGCCTATTAATGGGCCCTTGATTCCTGGCTAAACATGTATAGCAAATGGGGATCAACAATGTGAATATTTATTTGGCCATGAATCTCATGAATGATTTTTATGATTATGTACGAGCTTTAAAGTGCATGTTTTGGGAGCGATTAATCGCCTTGCAAGGTATCTGGTGTTCGAAGGACTACGCTAGGTGTCTCATAACTACGTGCCACTTAGTAGGTTCATGTTGATTCATTACAATGTTAATGAGTCCCCTCTTCTCATGATATCACATAATACACGTCCCTTGTCATAAGCTAGGATGACTCGCACTTGAGTGAGATAGTTGGGGAATCATGTAAGGCTTTACCATGGTAGTATCATTAGAAGAGTCCTCTCATTGTTCCTTATAATTTATACATGGTTATGTTCTTATTTTGGCTCAAGTCATGCTTAATGAAGTTTTTCTCTTATGATTATAATATTGGTAAATTTATGAATGTTTATAAGCAGGCACTTAATTATTATGATATTTATGATAGGAGCATGTTGTCCTACTCTTATGATCTTTTGGCATTTAAAATGTTAGTTTTACTTTCTTTGCATACTCGGTACATTTCATGTACGGCCGCATACTCTATGCTTTATCATTTCATAATCTGACTCCACGTCTTCCAAGCATCATCATTAACGATACGAGAAGTTAGCATCCAACTCATTGGTGAATCCTTATTCCACGAGGACCCGATTGATATCGGTTGTTCCTTTATGTTTGGTTTTCTAGACATGTCGAGTTAGTTAGGGGTGTTGTCCCATCGGCACATCCAAATATGTTAGAGGCTTCCAGTATGTGTCATTTTCAACTATCATGTATGAGGTGCGTTTCGTTTTTCTATGTATGCATGATTACATTTTACTATGATATTATGCTAAGCATTTAGTTTTATTTGATTGAGTTAGATGTATGTTCATGCCATGGGTCAACTTAGGAGTCTCTCGGGGCTCCTTGTCCCATGTTGCAACACAGTCTACATTCGGGTTGCTGACAAGCTTGGTACCAAAGCAATAGGTTTGAAGTGTCCTAGTGTCAATACGTGGTGTTAAGTAGAGTCTTTTTCATGGGTTTGAAAGCGTCACTCTTATGACAAAGAGGCTTCTGAGCGTTTAGGAAATGTTCCCTTCTTTCATGATCTATGTCGTGCGATGAAATGCCTACCTATCCTTCTAACTCGTGCTATTCGCGATTGTAGAATCATGGCTCATCATAGAGTTATGATGGAGGAATCGGAATGGAAACGGCCACGAGGATGGCGGTAAGAGGAGGCAGGCACCAGCAAGCCCCACCCGGTCAGGAGCACCATGCACGAGCCGGTTGCCCATCTTTGAATTATGAAAGCTATTCGAGATGCTAGCGTAGGCCTTGGCCTTTCGGAGGTCAACCGGTGCTTGATAGCGCATATTCCACAAAAGAAAACGAGGAATGTGGCGCGGCACGGGTCAGAAATTTCTTGTGGATGAACCTACCGAGTTCCTTGGGTCCAAGTAGATGAGGACCCACATAAGTTCATTAATGAGATTGTAAAGATCACCCGGGTCATGAGGGTGAATGGAGTTGAGTGAGTTGAGTTGGCCTCATATCGGTTGAAAGTCTTCGCACACACATTTGGTTTCGGCAGTGTAGAAAGATAGTAGAGGCGCTAGAGCGGGCCTAGTCACTTGGGAGGAGTTCCATGTTGCTTTCTTAGATTGGTTCTTCCCTCGTGAGATGAGGAGTGGAAGAAGCGAGTTTGTGAATCTTAAGTGGTGGAAGATGATGAGTACGGGGTAGCCCTTAAGTTCACTTGCTTATCAAAGTACGCCCGAGTTAGTGGTTCATCGAGAGCGCAGAGTAGTAGGTTTGTTCATGGGGTGGAGAGAGTTTGTTTGGACAAAGATTGCACGACCACTATTCTCCATCGGTATATGGATTTCCCTCGGATAGTCTTGTACGCCCCGAGAAAATGGAGCGACACATATGAAGGAAGATAGAGGACAAGGGCACAGACAGAGATAGCTATGGGTTTACTCGCGGTCGGCGGTGGTGGCCCAGCCCTCCAAATTTACATTAGAGGTCACTAGCTCTTTCACCATCATCAACAGTGTTCCATCCAAACTCAGGGTGATCGGAAGGGCGGGGGCCTGGTTCAGAGGGACAAAAGGGGCATGCACGTAGAGCGCACCTTTTCGGCTGCGGGAAGTGTAGCAAGAGTCATCTTTGGGCGTGCTTGCTCAACTCAAATATTTTTTATGGGTGTTGTAGATTTGGCCACATGCATCGAGCGTGTCCATTTGCTAGATAAGATGATGATAGAGGCCGTGCAAAAACTACCGGGTCGGGAAGCGGCTCCAGCACGCTCGGCTTTCAGTAGGGTTTCATCCACTAGTGGGGAGTGGAGGGCCGGCGCCAAAATAGATTTATGCCTCGCCTCGCGTCGGGAGCGAGGAGACTTCACCGGATGTGATTTGCGATATGTTACAAGTGTTTCACCTTGATTCTTATGCTTTTTAGATCCGGGGACTACGCTTGTCTTTGTGACACCTTATATTGCTAGTAGGTTTGGAGTCGGTCTCGAAATTCTATCGAGCAACTCTCGGTGTCTACTCCCTGTGGTAGTCCGGTGTAGCTAGGCGGGTGTATAGAAAGTTTCCCGATCACGGTATTGCAGAGTCACCTTCGCGAGACTTAGTAGAGTTAGCCATGGCCGGCTTTTGATATTATTCGCGGCATGGATTGATTGTATGCATGTTATGCTTACATTAATTCTAGAACCGTGCGGTGAGTTCTTCTTTCGGGTGAGTCGATCTTAGAGTGGAAGGAGTAGTTGCCGTGCTTGTAAGTCACTTGTTTCAAATGTTAAGGCCAGGAAGATGATTTCCAAATGTTGTGTGTACCATCTAGTTATGGTTAAGGATGTGAGCTGAGACCCAGGACTATCATCGATTTTGGTAGTATGTGAGTATCTAGAAGTGTTTCTGATGATTTCTGGGTGTTCCTCCCGAGAGAGAGAAATGGAATTTTAGTATTGACCTTCTTCCCTACACACAACCTATATCTATTCTTCCCCTAAAGAATGGCTCGGTAGGAATAAAAGAGTTGAAGGAAGCTGATTGAAGGATCTTAGGTAAGGGTTTCATCAGACCAAGAGAATCTCCTTGGGGTGCACAGTTCTCTTTGTAGAAAGAGAGATGGTTCTCTTCGTATGTGTATTAATTACCGGCAATGAACAAGGTCACCATCGAGCAGGTATCCTCTACTCGGGATTGTTGAATTATTTGACCAGCTCCAGTGCCAAGTGTTTTGAAGATATATCTAAGGAATCAAGGTACCATCGGCTTAGAGTTCGGGAGAGTGACGGTGAGATAAAAGAGTTGAAGGGCAGTTGAAGGATCTTTTGGATAAGGGTTTCATGGACGAAAGTCTCCGCGGGGGTGCACCCAGTTCTCTTTGTCAAGAAAGAAAGATGGTTCTCTTCGTATGTGTGTGATGCAGGCAATGAACAAGGTCACCATCAAGAACCGGGTATCCTCTACTCGGGGTTGATGATTTATTTGACCGGCTCGAGTGCCAAGTGTTTTTGGCTCTATCTAAGATGCAGGTGCCATCGGCAGAGTTGGAGAGTGGCAGGTGAGATAAAAGAGTTGAAGGAGTAGTTGAAGGATCTTTTGGATAAAGGTTTCATCGGACCAAGAAAGTCTCACATGAGGAATTGCACAGTTCTCTTTCTCAGAAGAAAGATGGTTCTCTTCGTATGTGTATTAATTCTTAGAGCGATGAACAAAGTGCTTATCAAAACGGTATCTCTACTCGGGATTGATGATTTATTTGACTACTCCAGTGCCAAGTGTTTTGAAGATATATCTAAGATCCGTTACCATTGACTTAGAGTTCGGAAGTGACATGATCTTGGGAATAATTGCTTGCGCAAGTGCTATTTATAACTTGATTTAGTCATGTTTGTCTAATTATACACTTACTTTCTCATGTGATTTTGTGTAAATTTGGGTATGCACTAACCAACATGATTAGTACTTGTTTTGTAGGTGTAAAATGCATTTGAGGGACTAAATAGTGATGGGTGAAGTGAAGGAGGGTGATTTGGAAGAAAATTGCAAAAGTCGGTAAGGAAGCATGCCATGGCAAGGCTTGTCGTGCAGGGCGCGTGGAAGCAGCTGTGCGCCACGCCAAGCGTGCACGCCAATTCCGAGCGCGAGTAGCAACTCAGGAGCAGAGTGACGCCGTTCCACGGCCCAGGCCTTCTTTGCGCGCCAGAGCCGTGTCACGCGAGCCATCGCGCAAAGGCGATCTTGCCGTGCCACGTCCAGCCATCGCGCCAAGCCTCGGCCAAGCACCATTCAGTACAGAGTGCGGTGAGCCTATGCGTTACCTCCACGTCACGGAGAGCGAATTTGGTGCATTCGGCTCCGTGCCACGGAGAATTTGTTCCTACAAGCCAAATTTTGCATTTTTTGACATAGTATAAATTGAACCCTTAGCTTATAAAATCATTTATCACGAGTATTTTAAGAAAGCGGTAGAGGAGCGAAGGGAGAAGTAAAGAACTCACCTAGGGTTCAATAATTTTACATTCTCTTTCACCTATTATTGTAAGTACACTACTCTCAACATGTTTTTGAGTTATTGTATATTTATGAGTGGCTAAAACCCTTGCTCTAGGGTTGAGGCCACGTGAGATGATTGTAATTGCATGAATTTGTTTTGCTTTAAGTAGTTAATTGTTGTTTTGTCTTACATTCTTCGTGTTGTTGTTTTTATGCTTTATCACCATGAAAATAAATGCGTTAAGCTTAGGTAAAAGCTTGAAAGAGTAACCTAGGCAAGAACATTAGGAATGTAGGGAGCAGTTCTTATCTTTGATATGATTTGCAATTAGGATAAATAATATACCTAAATTGCCTTGCTTGGTTAATAAAAGGGATGATAGCCCAGACTTGGCTTGAATTATCACTCCACTACTCGTAGAAATAGTTGTGAAGCTAAGTTGGATTAAATGATTAGAATGCGAAAGTCCTAATCAAGAGCATAAACCGAAGTAAACCACATCCATGTAGTTGATTTGCCTACGAACTGGGATTATCACATCCCACTCAACGCGATTTAGTTGTGAGGCTAGTTTGTCGTGTTTAGAGGCTCGAGAGACCAGGAACATCGCATTTCAACTATGTGAGACAACAATTGATAATATCATACCGAACCATTAGAAAATGTAGCATTTCATGATTATTCGCTTTAGCTCTAGTTTGCTTAAAGTATATTGTTTTTAGATTATTTTGTTACCACCACAAGAAATTTAATTATAATTCTGAAAGACTTCTATTATCAACACTTGTGAATGTTAATATCACACTTCCAACTTCATAATTTTCTGAATTGGTCAGTCCTTGTGGGTTCGACATCTAGCTCTTAAGGGCCATTTGTATTGTTATACGAACGCGTAAACTTGCGAGTGCGCTTGAGCGCAAATAAGTTTTGGCGCCGTTCTTTGAGGGTGGTGAAATTGGTAGATTTTTTGTTTGTGTTAGTGTATATTTTTCTAAAGTGTTGAAAAAATTTTCTTTATTAGTTAGATTTATTTTATTTTTGTTTTTAGTCGATACCTTTTTGACATGATATCATGGAACACAAATGGGTTGAATGGTGGATACTCATATTTTGGTGAGTTGTTTGAATTGTGGAGGACTATACTTGTGGTAGCTCTTGTCACACATACGTATATGTGGTAGTCAAGATGGCCCATTAGGATGGTTGTCCAAATACATATTCCCTTTCCCCCGACCCCTATTATGATCCTTATGTTGTTTTGATGAGTATAGGAATGATGGAAAGGAGGACTTGAAACACCAAGATCGGATAGAAAACATGTTAAAATAGAGTCCTTGAGCGGATAGAAGCAATGAGGGAAGCGGTGGAAATATTGGGAGTTCGAGACCCGAGGAAAATGGAGAGGCCTTAGAAGTGATAAACACCAAGTTCATGGAGATGATGGGCAGGTTGAAGCTTGCTTTGATTTGCAAGTGACAGAGTCTTATGCAATACTCGGGTAGGACTACAAGGAGAAGAAAAGGGTGAGTTCTTGGATGAAGCTCCTGAGAGTCCCCTTGATGGTCTCACACATATGGCCAATCCAGTCATGAAAGGAGAGATAGAGTTTCAACCATTTGACATTCATGTGGAGTTAGATGTTGATGTGGAGAAGGTGTACACAAGCAAGAGGTCATGCACAATGCGGTTTCAAAATTTGAGGTGTATTGTACCCCACTCAAAGCATTTGTCGATATTAAGTTTGGTTACAACCTAGAAATAAAGTCTTCCAAGCTTGTGAGAAAGGTCTAGGCGAGGAACAAGCCAGTATCTTTTTGAAATTTGCTGATTCCAAGAGACAAAATGACTTTACTTACGTAAGAGGCCAATAAGTGCCGAGTGACATCTACTACTTGGTCCTTTCATTTTTCTCACCACCACCTGGAGCATAAGAGAAGCGGAGAAAATTAGGGGGTGAGATTCATATCCTCAAGAGGAGGAAAGTGGTGAAACTTGATGCGTCGTCTTGCTTAACGTAAAATAAGGAACTCCTTGGAGAAACCCAAGGGTACCACACGTACAATTTTAATTTCTTTCATTTGTGTTTGATTTTATTTTCATATTGTTGTTGTTTTTGGTGGAGAATTAGCACATATGGAGGGAAATTACGAGTACCCTTGGAGGAGCAAGCTAAGAAGCATGAAAGAGGAAAAGTGTGGGGTCGAATATCCACTTGTTCAAATGAAGAAAAACATGCTATTGTTTAAGCCTAGAGGCCTCGGGGAGTATTTCTCACCCTTTTTGAATTTTAATTGGATGCTTTGGGGACATAGCATGATTCAAGTGTGGGGTGAGGACAATTTCAAAATTTTGTGCTTAATTATTTCGGGTGAATTTAGTGCTTGATAGGTTTATTAGTTGAGGAAAATTTTTGAGTTGGCTTGATTCCCCACCCGTTGGTTTTTTCTTTTTGGTTCTTCCAGAAGCGGGGAGCACGTTTAACGAGAGAATTAAAATTTTGTGTGTACGCACAAAGTTGTTTTTAGTCATAGTTAGGGACTATACCGATGATGGATGGATGGCAGTTTGTCTTGAGGGAAAATTAGACTATAGGTTTTGTTTTGAACCCTTACCTAATTGACAGATTGATGTTCTTGTTATGTTCTATGCATGATTGTAAGATGCAAGTGATTTTAATTGAAGCATGTTAACTAGTTGTATAACTCTTGTTTGAGACACCTAGGCTCAAGAATTTTGGCTCTATGTGCTTAAGTTTAATTTTGAATTGTTGTGATTAGGCCCCGAGTTAAAGTACGGTAGTTGTCTTAAATTGAGTATGTGCTTTGTGAAGTGTAAGGTTTTGAATATTCCATGCTATTGTGTAGTTTCTAGAACTTTCACGGTGTGTATACAAAATGGGAAATGAGGATGTTGATTGTAGGAGATGATTTAGGCATTTCTTTGAATGAGCCTAATTTTTATCCCCTCGCTTTACCTACCTTGAATGTACGATCTAGTATAGTCCCATTGAGCCTTAAGCCTATTCTTTGATCATTTGCAACATACATTTATTCCTTTTCTTTCAATAGCCTTGGATTTCTCCGAGAACTCCAAAGTGCTCAAGTGAAAAAAAAATCCCGAGGAAGAATAAAAGGTAAAATTTAGAAAAGAAGGAAAAATGCTGGTTGTGAAGTTTGGAGGAAAGGATTAGAGGTGCACGTGTTTGAGAATGTTGGAGTATTAATGAGGTAAGAGAACAAATAAATGAAAAAGTTGTTTAAGTACTCCTTACTAATAAGATTAAGTGTGTAAGAAATGGAAACCAAAGAAGAAATTTAAGATTGAAAGAATGAGGTGAAGTAGAGAAGAGATGCCTTGAATGAATGTGTGATGTATTAAAAGTACTTGGAAGATAGTCACTATTATTAGCCATAGAGTACCTACCTGCCCTTAGCTTACATTACAACCCAATAAGTCCTACTTGATCTTACGTTCAGACATCCTTAAATTGTGGAGTAAAACACTAAGGGCATGTGAATTCTTTGTGAGAGAGATCTTAATTCTTATTTATATACCAATATACGGTATGATTTGAAAATTTGTAGTAAAAATGGGTAACTCTCTTGTTGTGAGGCACATGTTTAATGAAGGATACAATTCATGTCGAATTTCTTAATCGGTTAATTTGCATGAGGTTGTTGAGTTTAAGAGTCGATTCTTGAGGTTAGGAAGTCTTAACATGGTTATATTTGACTTTAATGGTTAAATCTTGCCTGCTCTATTTTTAACTTGCTATCTAAGCGATCGTTGTAGCGTAACTTGAATTGTTTTTGCTCAATTAGCTATGTGTGACTCTTCATGTGCATGAGATGTAAGAGTTATTCGAGGTGAAAAAGCTTTAAGTGTGTGGTAGTGATCTTGAGCATAATTGCTTGCCCAGTGCTGTTACCTTAACTTGATTTAGTCATGTTTGTCTATGATACACTTACTTTCTCATGTGATTTTATGTAAATTAGGGTATGCACTAACCAACATGATTAGTCCTTGTTTTTAGGTGTAAAAAATACATTTGAGGGGCTAAATGATGGGTGAAGTGAAGGAATGGATTTGGAAGCAAATTGCAAAAGTCGGCAAGGAAGCATGCCGTAGCGAGGCTCGTCGTGCCGGGCGCGTGCCACGCCAATGCCGAGGGCGCGAAGGAAGCAACTCCGAGATACTGCTTGCAGCGCCGGCACACCGCCTGCCCAGTTGCTTTGTGCGCCCAAAGCCGTGTCATACAGAGCCATCGCGCAGGGCGATGCGGAGTGCCACATTGGCCATAGCACTAAGCCTCGGCCAAGCACCCTTCAATTGCAAGTCTAGTGAGCCACACGTTACCTCGTGTCACAAGGGCAATTTGGTGGGTTGACTCAGTGCCACGGAGCTTTTCCACCACGGAGCCAAATTTTGCATTTTTAGACATAGTATAAGTGAACCCCTTAGCTTATAAAATCATTTGTCACGGTATTTTAAAGCTGTAGAGGAGCGAAGGAGAAGTAAAGAACTCACCTAGGGTTCAATAATTTTACATTCTCTTTCACCTATCCTTGTAAAGTACACTACTCAAAACATGTTTTGAGTTATTGTATAGTATAAGTGGCTAAAACCCTTCCTCTAGGGTTGAGGCCACGTGAGATGATTGTACTTGCATGAATTTGTTTTGCTTTGAGTCGTTATTGTTGTTTTTGTCTTAATTCTTCATTATTTTTTTAATGCTTGATCACCATGAAAACAAATGCCTTAACTTAGGTAAAAGCTTGAAAGAGTAACCCTAGGAAAGAACATGAATGTAGGGAGCAAGTTCTTGCTCTTTCGGTATGATTCGCAATTAGGATAAATAATATACCTAAATTGCCTTGCTTCGTTAATAAAGCAAGGATGATATCAAGACACTAGCTTAGAATTATTACTCCACCACTCGTAGAAGTAGTTGTGAAGCTAAGGTTGGATTAAATGATTAGAATTACGAAAGTCCCTAATCGAGAGCATAAACCACAGTAAACCACATCTATGTGGTTGATTTGGCCCACGAACTAGGTTATCACATCCCTGCTCAACGATGTAGTTGTGAGGCTAGTTGTTCTTATTTAGAGGCTCGAGAGACCATGAACATCACATTTCAACTATGTGTGAGACAACAATTGATAATATCATACTTGAACCTTACGTTATAAAATGTAGCATTGCATTATTATTCGCTTTAGCTCTAGTTGCTTCTTATATTGTTTTGATATTATTGAAATATATCATTAAATTATAATTAAATTTTCCAAATTTCTAAATAAGCTTACTTGTGAAGGTTAATACACACTTGAACTTCATAATTCTCTGAATTGGTCCGATTCCCTATGGGTTCGACATCCGACTCTTGAAAGGGTCACTATATTACTTGTACGAATGCATACGCTTGCGAGTGTGGCAGCGCAACATGACATCCAGAAGACAGCCTTTAGGGCGGTATGGTCGTATGAGTTTGTAGTTATGTCCTTTGCACTAGATAACCCTACAACTTTTATGGACTTGATGAATAGGGTGTTCAAGGCGTAGATGGATATGTTCATGATTATGTTTATTAATGACATCACGATATACTCACGAGAGGCGAGGAGGAGCTTGCGCTCATTTGAGGGTGCTTCTAAATACTCTCAAGGATCGCCAAATATATATACCAAATTCATCAAGTGCGAGTTTTGGTTGAAATTCGTGGCATTGTTCAGGCCATTATCAAGTGAGGGGATAACGGTGGACTCTCAAAAAATAGAAATGGTGAAGAATTGGCCTAGAATGGTGAATCCTTCGGATATCGAGCTTTTTGGGTTTAGGCGGCTACTATCGAGATTTGTTTAAGGTTTCTCATCTATTGCGGCACCCTTGACCAAATTATTTGAGAAGAAGGAAAATTCCAATGGTCGGAGGCTTGTGAAAGAGCTTCCAAAGTTGAAGACTTGACTTACAGATGAAGCCGTGTTAACCCTACCCAGGAGTACCAATGGAGTTCATGGTGTATTTTGATACTTCACGGTCGGACTTGGGTGTGTATTGATACAACATGGAAAAGTTATAGCATATGCCTCTAGACAGCGAAAGTTCATGAGGAAAATTGCCGACCCATGATCTTGAATTGGCCACGGAGGTATCGCCTTTAAGATATGAAGACATTATTTTACGGGGTCCCACGTGGATGTGTTTACGGATCATAAGAGTCTATAGTATGTGTTTACCTAGAAGGATCTCCAATCTTCGACAAAGGAGGTGGATTTGGTGCTACTTAAGGATTATGATGTTGAGTGTCCTCTATCATCAGGGAAGGCTAATGTAGTAGTAGACGCACTTAGTAGACTCTCCATGGAAAGTGTGTTCCACGTAGATGAGGAAAGAAGGAGCTAGTGAAAGACGTGCATCGACTTCCAAGGTTGGTAGTTCGGTTAGTTGGTGACCGTATCGAGGTTATGGCCCGAAAGGATCGAGAATCGTCCTTGGTGACTAATGTAAAATATAGACAAGAATAGGACCCTATTTTGGTAAAGTTAAAGGAAGCCGTTCAAAAAATCAAAAGGTAGAGATCTTACGCAAAGGGGAGATGGTGTGCTTCGATACTATGTGTTCCGGATATTTGTTGATTTGAGGCTGGATGTTTCCTTAAGGCTCATGGATATAGATATTCAATCCATCTAGGTTCCACCAAGATGTACCATGACTTACGGAAATCTATTGGAGGAATGGAATGAAGAAAGGACATCGCGAGTTTGTAGCTAAGTTCCCAAACTATCGGCAAGTAAAGGTTGAGAATTAGGAAGTGGGAAGTGTGCTTTAGGATATTAGTATTCCTACTTGAAAGTGGGAAGAAATCGATATGGACTTCATCACGGGGTTGCCTGCTTTTCGGCAACAATATGAATCCATTTGGGTTGTTGTAAACGAGGTTGACCAAAGCCTCTCATTTTCTATGGTCAAAACCACGGATTGCATGGAGGATTTTGCCAAACTATACATCCGAGGAAGCTAGTTCGGTTGCATGGGTTCCCTTGTCCATCATAGCAGTGAGAGGTACCCAATTTACCTCTCGATTTTGGAGGAGTCGTTTCAAAAAAGAGGATTGGTACTCGAGTTCGCTCGGCGCTACATTTCACCCACAAGCGGATGGTCAAGCGAGCGGACAATCCATACTCTCGGGAACATGTTGAGCATGTGCTTGATTGACTTCAAGGGTAGTTGGGATGATCATTTTCCCTTATTGAGTTTGCATACAATACTTGACTACCATTCCGGTATTGAGATGGCTCGTTTGAGGCTCTACATGGGCGAGATGTATATCACCTATTGGTTGGTTTTGAAGTTGGAGAAGTTGCGATGATAGGACCGATTTAGTCCATAAGGCTTATGGAAGGTTCAACTCATACGGGATAGGTTGAAACGGCTCAAAGTCACCAAAAAGTCCTATCTTCGTGTGAGAAGAAGAGAACTCCAAGTTCGAAGTGGATGATTGGGTGTTTAAGAAGGTGTCTCCCATGAAGGGTGATGCGGTTTGGAAAGAAAGGAAAACTTATCCTCGTTATGTTGGCCCCTATCAATGGGATTGTGAAATGGGTTGGCAAGGTGGCACTATGGTGGAGTTTTCCTCAATTAGCTTCCATGCATCCTATTTTCCATGTGTCTCTCTTAAGGAAGTGTTTGGGTGATCCAACTCTAGTTGTTCGGTGGACGTGTTGGTGTGAAGACAACCTTGAATTCTGAGGAGGTTCGGTGGAAATCTTGGATGGAGTCAAGTACGAAGGCTAAGTAACAAGAAAGTAGCTTTAGCAAAGTTTTATGGAGGAATCAGTAGGTTGAGGAGTTACATAGGAAGCCGAAGGAGACATGATGGCTAGATACACATTTATTCTCTACGAAGCTCGATTCATTGAGGTATCGTTTTTGCCAAAAACTTTATTTAGTTTTCATGTTCATTTCATGTGCCCTCGTTTCTTTCATATATGTGGATGTGTATATGATTCATGAATTCGGATTGACCATGTAGTTTTGAATCGAAGATAATAATTAGTCGAGTTTTCAACTTGAATGATCAATATTTGAATTTAATGATTGCATTTCTCTATTTTCGGTATGTTTTACATTCAAGGATGAATGCTCCCGATGGGGAGATATTGTAATACCGGAAGTGCCCAAGACTATACTAGGGATTTAAAAATGGAAGTTGGCGGAATTTGGAAAAATACCAGAGCGGGTCATGTAATGGATGTGGTTCCACACTAATGAGAGTTTGTAGGAAGTGTTAGAGTAGTGAGGTACAGTCCGGTTGCAGTTGGAATGCTTGAGTCAGAAATGCTTGATACGTAGTTTGATAGCACGAGTCGTGACTTTTGGTGCCGTGGTGATCTGGTCCTTAGCACAGGAGGAGTAATGGGTCATAGGACGACCCGTTGTGGCCGGTAATGGATCGTGGTGAGCAAGCTTGTGGGAAAAGTAGCAAAGTTCAGTCGTGATAGATGGAAACCACGACTCATTAAAAGGACGCACAAGTCATGAGTACTGACTCGTGGGAAGGCCCAGGTGCCGAGGTCGTTAGGGGGAAAAACGGAGGATACAATAGGCCAGGTAAATCGATGCAATGACTCATCCTGTCGAGTCATTGGATTGAATACGAGAAGTGAGTTTGGCGGTGGATTACGCGGATGGATACCACAACTCATTTTATCCGAGCCGGCAGTTGGATTGGTCGTTGTCACTTTGCCCGGTCTGCAGAGGGTACGGATTCATTATGGGTATTTTCATCATTCCTAAGTCATAGAGTCTAAACTCCGTCGTCTAAGGCTTGAAATGCAGTGTTTTATGAGGGAAAAATCTATCCTAGGCTCATTCATATCCATGCATGCATAGTGAAGGGGTTTAGGAGGCTGATCAAGTTAGAAATTGTTCAAGCTTTCCTTCAATCCTTCATTGGGCTTTCAAGGAGTGGTAAATACGATCTTCAAGGTATGTAGGGTTATGAATAGGTTAAACCATTCCACACCCATTCCCGATCCCTCTCAAATCATGAAACCTATGTTGATTCTTATGGGGTTTAACCTAATGCATACAATTTCTAATTTACTGCATGGTCATGACTCAAGGTGTTTTTATTTTTAAATCATGAAGTATGAGAGTAAGTTTACGTTGTTTTTATTAAAATCATGTTTCAAGCTTTATGAATTTAAAATGACAATTTATGAAGTTTATGAGAGTTGAGATTTATGATGAATGTTCTCATGTATGATGAAGTATCGATGACAAAAAACATGTTTTCAAATTACGTATATTTATAATTATGTTTTCAAGAAAATTGAGTATTTTCAAGTATGTTAAAGTGTGTGCCATGTTCAGGAAATGATTTACGATTTATGATATGGATTTCATGATTGATCTATTTATGATATTGGATGATTAATGTTCCCTTGATTCATGGCTAAACATGTATAAATGGGATCAATGATATTAATGTTTATTTGGCCATGAATCATGAATGATGTTTTATGTTCGTGCGAGCCTAAAGTGCATGTTTTTGGGAGACGTGTCTAGCAGGAGTAGCGGCGTTCAAAGGAATACACTAGTATCTCATTGATCTTCGACATCATTACATGCCCTAGTGCTATTTTATAACTTAATTTAAGCGTGTTTGTCAAATTAATTATATATTCTCATGTGATTATGTATATTTATAAGCATAAATTAATAAACATGATTAGTTTTTAGTTTGTAGGTGTCAAATACATTTTGAGGACTAAATAAGGATGGTTGAAGTGAAGGAATGGAGTTTGGATCGAATTGAAAAAGAAGGCAAGTGGACATGCCAAGGCAAGGCGGCAGCGCCCGGAACGCCGTGCCACATTGTGTGTACTACGCCCAGTCTT
Source organism: Datura stramonium (assembly GCA_018107945.1). Lineage (NCBI taxonomy): Eukaryota > Viridiplantae > Streptophyta > Magnoliopsida > Solanales > Solanaceae > Datura > Datura stramonium. The sequence continues at coordinate 27,891 of JACEIK010009702.1, read as the reverse complement.
GTCTTGCCAAGCGATCACGCACTGCCATACTTGCGTGCCACGCATCCTCTGCCCGCGCTAGCTCAGGTACCCATTAAAGTGCGGCCTTGATGGCCTCCATGCAAAAGCGCCCCTTGGCGGCTCCATGACATGCCCCAACCAACTTTCCGGTAAGCCTGTTTGCCTCCATATCCCATGAAGCAAATTAGGGTGTCGGGGTGCGTAACATGGAGCGGGAATGTATGGTAGGCCAAAAATTTAGCAAATTCCACTTAGTATAAATTAAACCATTAGCTTCTAAAATCATTTTATCACAAAATTTCTTGAGAACAATGGAAAGGAGCGAAGGAGAGCAGGAAGAACTCACCTAGGGTTTTGCTTGTTTTCATTCTCTTTTAACTATTCTTGTAAGTACTCTACTTTAATCAAGTTTTTAAGCATACGTACGAACATGAGTGGCTAAAACCCTTCCTCTAGGGTTAAGGCCACATGGTATGATTGTAGATGCATGAATTCTTCGTTGGTTTTGAGTTTTAGTTGTTGTTTTGTCTTACATTCTTTATTATTATTGTTTATGCTTGATCACGGGGAAAAAAACTTCGTTAAGCTTAGGCTAGAATACAAGAATGTAAGGAGCAAGTTAGGATTAGCGGTTAGGACATAAATTATACCTAATTTGCCTTGGTTACTAAAGCGGAATGAGGCTAGAAATCAACTTAGATTGTCACATCACCGATCATAGAAATAGTTGTGAAGCTAGTTAGGTTAAATGATTAGAAGTACAAGTCCCATAATGTAATCAAAGGCACAAACTCCGTAAACCACATCCGACAGTTAAATTACTCATGAATTAGGATGTCATCAGCTCAATGATGTAGGTGTGAGACTACTTTTTCATGTTTAGAGGTTCGACAGACTATGAACATCGCATTTAACTATTTGAGATAACAAATGAAGTTTCCATACTCGAACCATTGTGAATTGTAGCATTACATGATTATGAGGCCTTAACTCTAGTTGCCCTTGTATTGTTTCTGATGTTATGATCACCTTGGAATTTAATTAGAATTTTCCAAAATTTCGGCAATCAACACTTGTAGAGAGTTAATTTAACACTTGAGTTTGATAATTGATGAATTAGTCAAGTACTGTGGGTTTTGACATCGGCTCTTAAAAAGAGACCTTTGTATTACTAAATACAATGCGTACGCCTTGCAGAATGTATTGGCGCAATAAGTTTTAGTGCCGTTAGAAGTTAGGGAAGTTTATTAGATTTTCCTTTTTGGGTGATTTTAATTTCCTTAAGTGTTGGCTTTGTCTTAGTCTGCTATATTTTAGGTAATAGGTTGTCCTTAGAACTAGTAAGGAATAAGAGGCAGTACAGGTCACTTTGTTGGAACCTTAACATCAACTACATTCTTTGAGAGGAGAGCTCTAGAGTGAAAGTTGGAAAGGTTACAAGAGCGGTTGCAACAACATCCACTAGTGGGGCAAGCATCGTTGTTACTTAATCGGATAAGCGGCCCAACCCGGTTGCGAAGTGGCAATCCCACTAGCTACGAATGTGACCTCCGGTATATGCAAATCGAAGCCTAGAGGAACTTTGATCCCTAAACATAATATGGTGCAGCTATTACATTTGAGTGGATAGTTAACTAGGATGACTCGCGGATGCACAACAACACTTATAGAATTTCACGGAGATCGGTGACACTTTTGTCCCCAACGGCGTGTGGGCGGTGTCAGGGCTCACACTCTTCCAATTTTCATTGTTGGGGAGAGGCAAAAGAGGTGGTTGAAGGCTTAACCACCGAATTCCATTACTTCTTGGAATGACCTAGCAAGGAAGTTCCTCATCGGTTTCTTTCCCTTGGGCAAGACCGCCAAGCTCAGAAGGGAGATATTAAGCTTTAAGTAAATTTGAAGGAGAACCTATATTTGGCGTGGGAGAGATTCCAGAGTCATTATTGAGGAGCTCCCATCACCCGGCGGTACAATGGTGTTATCTCACACCTTTGTGAAGTCTGAGCCTACATACAGCTCTTACTAGAATATGCATCGTGTGGGCAAACATTGGAAGACTTATGATGATTTGTACATGAGGCAGAGTTGCTGGAAATCTAGAGTGGAACAACGAATCATCGAGAGGGCGAGTAAGAGAGTAGAAATATTGATTGAAGTGGGCAGTGTTAATGCCTTGTGACACAACTAGCATCATTTGGCCAATCGGGTAGTGGCTTCAGTTCAACAAGCGAAGTATGGACTAGCAACGAGGAGCAAGGTAGATACGGTGTGAGGATCCCGATTGGTGCTATTTATAGTAAAAATGGGCACAATGCAAAATCTTGCGGGGCAAATTCGAAATATGCCAATTTTGTTGGGAATGTTCGAAGGAAATAATCGGAATTATGGGAATACCTACAACAAGAGTTGGTAGAGTCACACAAATTTTCTTGGGGGAGGAAATTAGAGTCGAGCTATCGGCAAACTTTGCGGTAGTAGTATCAATAGCGAACGGGAAGAACGATGGCCGGTCTATAGAGTGGCAACATTAAGGAGATGTTGCAGGTATAGCCCTCGGACCCAATTGGAATAGAATCGAACACACGGTGTCTTGAGATTTGAAAAAGCAATGAGTTAGCCACTTTCAGAAATCTAGAAGAAGCATGTGATAAGTCATGACTTCTCGGCACACCAAACACGGGGAGGGATTTACTAGTGACACGAATGCAAACTAGCGAGTGTGCCATTGAAATTACACAGTGGCAAGCAATTGGCTAATGCACTACCTCTGAGAATAGAGAAATGAGATGCGGCTAGGGTTTCAGTGAGCAGGTCCATCTACCAACAAAGGGAGATAATTAGAGTCTTTGTGCAATACAACACACAATCATCATTGCATCCAACATAGAGACTACCACCACCATTCCTACAAAGACTCAAGAAGAGCAAGGAGGAGGAATGCTTTAAAATGTTCTTTGATATTTTTAAAAACTTCACATAAATTACACCCTTACTTGATGTTTTAGGGAGTATGCCAAAGTACACTAAGTACTTGAAAGATGTGATGGCCAACAAAGTTGGGTGGTGGATGTCAGAGACGGTGGCATTGGCGAGGAGTCTTGCTACGAGTAATGAGCAAGATGCCGAAAGGTCAAGGACCCGGGGAGTTTTACTCTCCCTTACAAATTAGTTAAGGATTTGAAGTGATAAGAGCTCTACGAGCTGACTTAGGGGCAGCATTAATCTAATGCCCTATCTTTGTTTAACACCACAGGGTTAGATCAGTTTAGAGCCAACCACGAGTGATGTTGCATTTGTGAGAAAAGTCCATAGTGGCACTAGAAGGAATAATTAATGACCTTCTCATCAAAGTGGGTAAGTTCATTATGCAGTTGATTTCATCATGCCCTGACATTAAGAAGTTGATGACAAGGTACCCCCCGATCTTGGGATGACCACTCTTTGAAATTGGAGGAGATATTATAAATGTGACATCTGGTACCCTTAAAATGAGTGTTGATGATGAGGAAGAGCTCTTCGGAGTTTGCAAAGAGAACAACCCACCCACACACTACGAGAGATCTTTGCAAGATCAATGTGTTGACCAGATGCTAAGTGTGGGGTGGTAGATTTCATGGGTCGGTGCCCTTGGTGATGATCACATTTTGGCCCAAATGCGGAAGGAGGGGCTTTAGTTAAAGAAAAGTTGCTAGAAGAGAGGGACCAGTGGAAAGTGCATTTTCCTTGAAAATTAAAAAGAGAAGAAAGATTTTCTCGAGGGAATCTCTTTGGTTTTAGGATGTCTTGAGAAGGATACTCCACGTCATGTCGCGACGTAAAATGTGTAGCAGGAGGCAACGAAATTTACCACGAGGTATAATTTTATTTTCTTTTGTTTTGATTTTATTTATTTTTCACTTTTTATTGTTTTTGTAGCGATTTAAGAATAGATTGAGGAAGTCAGTACCCTTAGAAGAGGAAGCTAGGAGCATGAAAGAAGATGAGTGTGGGGTTGATTACCCACTTGAAAAATGAAAACATCTTTGTTAGCTAGGCCTAGAGGCTCACGGAGTATTTATCACCCTTCTTGTATTCTAATTTGATGCTCTGGGGGCATAGCATATTTTAGGTGTGGGGTGAGGGAAATTTCAAAATTTTGTGCTTAATGAATTTGGGTGAAATTAGTGCTTTGTATGGTATTGTTTGATGAAAAAGTTTGAGTTGAGCATAATTCACCCAATAATTGTTTTTATTTTGATTCTTTTTCGATGAGGGGAACTTTGGAGGCTGATGAATAAATCTTTCTTTATGCAGGCATAGCTTGTTTGTAGTCATAGTTGCAAACTTTTCAGACAGTGGATGATAATAGATCTTGGGGAAAATTAGTCAATAGGTTTTATTTTTGAACCCTTAGGCGATTGATGGCTTGATGTTATTATTATGTTCTATGTATGATTGTGAGATGCAAGTGTTGTTAATTTTTGAAGCATGTAGTTGCATATAACTCTTTTGAGACTTTCAGACTCTTGAATGTGACTCGATGTGCCCAAAATTTGAATCTTAAATTTTTATGATTAGGCGAGTTAAGAGTCTGGCCAGGTGGTCTTGAATTGAGCATGTTCTATGAGTGTGAGGAATTTTTGAATATTCCATGCGATTGTGTAGTGTCTAGAACTTGCACAGTGTGTTTGCAAAACAAAATGAGGGATGTGGATGGTAAGAAATGATTTTGGCATTTCTTTGCATGTGCCTAATTTTATCCTTCGCTTTACACCTACCTTGAATGTCTAATCCTAGTTAGCCCCATTGAGCCTTTAGCTTTATTCTTTCTAGCCTACAAAATGTACTTAATTCTTTCTTTTCATTATCCTTGAATTTGATCCAAAACTCCTAAACACTTAAGTGAAAATGCAAGGGAAGTTAAGGAGTTTGAAGTGGAATGAGAAGGAAAATAGTAGTGAGGTGGGAATTGAAGAGAAGACTAGAGAGGTGTACTTGTTTAAAAATGAATAAGAGTTATTAGGGAGTAAAAAGAAGGAAGAAAGAAAAAGATTGCTTCAGTAGTCCCTTACCAGCCAAGCTTAGGAGGTACTTAATGAAATGGGGAAATAAAGAGGAAAAATAGGAGTTGAAAAGATTGGGATTGAAGTAAGAGGATAGAGTGCCGTAATGAAAGTGTGATGTATTAAAAGTGCTTAGGGAGGATAGGTCACTATTGCGGACGTAATAGTACCTACAGCCCCTTAGCTTACATTACAACCAACTTAAGCACTTGAACTTACTTTCAAACATTCCTAAATAAGTGGAGTAAAACAATAAAGGCAAGCTTATGGGTCAATACATGTGGCATGTGAATTCTTTGTGAGTGAGTTTATTTATTATCCATATACCCATGCTGTTGTAATTTGAAAACATGAGCTAGAATGGGTAACTCTCTCGTGTCGGGGCACATGTTTTGATGAAGGATAAAATTCATGTTAGAATTTTTGATTGGTTAATTGCATGAGTTTGTTGAGGTTGAGGAGTTGATTCTTGAGCTAGGAAGTCTTAAAGTAGTTATATGTGATTTTAGTGATTATATCTTGCATGCTCTATTTTGAACTTTCCATCTAAAATAATGTTTGCCTTAGCTTGAATAGTCTTGCATCAATTAGTTTTGTGTAGTCTTCATGTGTGCATGAGATGTAATAGATTTGTTCGAGACGAACAAGGCTTAAGAGTATTAGGATAGTGATCTTGGGCATGATGCATTTTAAGTGCTATTTTATAACTTAATTTAAGCGTGTTACATCCAAATTAGTGATTATATTCTCATGTGATTAAGTATATTTATAAGCATAAACTAACCAACATGATTAGTCTTTGTTTTGTAGGTGTAAAATGCATATGAGGGACTAAATAATGATAGTTGAAGTGAAGGAATGTAGTTTGGATCGAATTGCAAAAGAAGGCAAGTGGACATGCCAAGGCAAGGGTGGCTGCATGGGCAAGCTCACCACAGCCACATGCATCGCTTGATGCCATGCCACGCTCATACCATGCGCGTGTGAGATCTTTTGCCCGGGCAGTGCGCACTGTGTGAGCCAATGCCCATGCCACGCCCAGTCCCTCCTGCGCGCGCCGGCTCAGGTGCCCGGCGTGCGTGTAGCGCGATGATCTACGTCCCAAGCCCCTTGGTCAGCGGCCATGACATGCCAGACCAACTTTCCGGTGAGCCTACGTGTGCCTCCCTTGTCACGAGGCAAATCAGTGTTAGGGTCGTCACACGAGCAAGTTCATGGCAAGCCAAAAATTTGTAAATTCCACTTAGTATAAATTAAACCCTTAGCTTCCAAGGGAAATCATTTATCACGAAATTTCTTGAGAACGATGGAAAGGAAGCGAAGGGAGAAACGAAAGAACTCTACCTAGGGTTCACTAGTTTTCATTCTCTTTTAACTATTCTTGTAAGTACTCTACTTTAATCATGTTTTTAAGTATTTGTACGGGCTGCAGTGGCTAAAACCCTTCCTCTAGGGTTGAGGCCACATGATATGATATGTCCATGAATTCTTCGTTGGTTTGAGTTTTAGGTGTTGTTTTGTCTTACATTCTTTATTATTATTGTTTTTATGCTTGATCACCATGAAAAAAAAGTCGTTAAGCATAGGCAAAAGCGAGAGAGAGTAACCCTAGGATAGAACATAAGAATGTTAGGAGAAAGTTAGGATTAGCGGTTAGGATATAAATTATACCTAATTTTCCTTGCTTGGTTACTAAAGCAGGATGAGCTAGACAGACCTAGAATTATCACATCACCTCGTCGAAGTAATTGTGAAGCTAAGTTATGTTAAATGATTAGAGGTACGAAAGTACATAATCAAGAGCACAAACTCTGTAAACCACATCCATGTAGTTAAATTGCTCACAATTGGGACGTAACATCCCCTCTCAACGATGTAGGTGTGAGACTAGTTTGTCGTATTTAGAGGCTCGAAAGACCATGAAAATCGCATTTCACTATTTGAGACAACTTAAGCTGAAGTTTTCATACTCGAACCATTGTGAATTGTAGCATTACATGATTATTAGGCCTTAACTTTACTTGCCCTTGTATTGTTTCTCGATTATTTTATGATCACCCATAGATTTAATTAGAATTTTCCAAAATTTCGGCAATCAACAACATGAAAGTTAATTTAACACTTGAACTTGATAATATGCTGAATTAGTCCAGTCCTGTGGGTTTGACATCAGGCTCTTTAAAAGGGCCCTTTATGTGTCATACGACCGCGTACGCTTGCAAGTGCGGCTGGGCGCATTAAAGTTTTAATTAATAGTTATGAATTGGTGAAGTTTAGTGAATTTTTTCCTTTTTTAGGTGATTTTAATTTCCTTAAGTGTTGAAAAACTTGGTCTTAGTATGTCTATATTTTAGGTAATAGGTTGTCCTTACTTGAGAACTAGTAAGGAATAGAGGCACAGTGGAATCTTTGTTGGAACACGAACGCCGACTTAAATTTTCTCAAGAGGGAAGCTCTAGAGCGAAAGTTGAAAAGGTTACAAGAGAAATTGAAACAACATCCAACGGTAGGGCAAGAAAGAGTGGTTACCTTATCGAGATGTCGGACGGTGCGGTGCAATCCCACTAGCAGCGAATGTCACATCCAGAGTATCGCAAATGTCGGAGTGGAGGGACTTTTGTAAACGAGAACATGGTCTTGCTATTACATTTGAGTGGTCAGTTCATTAGGATGACTCATGAGGACCCATAGCAGCACCTGAACTTTCTGGAGATCGGTGACACTTTTGTCCCCAGGTGTGGGCGATTATGTCGAAGCTCACCTCTTTCCCATTTTCATTATAGGGAGAGGCAAAGAGGTGGTTGAAATTTGAACCACAGAAATTCCATTACTTTGAATGACCTAGAAAGGAAGTTCCTTATCGAGATTCTTCCCTTCGAGCAAGGCGCCAAGCTCGAGTAGGATATTTAGCTTTAGTAGGCGGATGAGAACCTATATTGGCAGGAGAGATTCAAGTCATTGTTGAAGACTACCCCACCACAGCCCGATTGATAAGGGTTAGCTCACACCTTTGTGGAGAGTCTTGACCTACATCACAATCTTACTAGACTCTACATCGGGTGGGCAAACATTGGAGAAGATTTATGATCGATCGTACACTACGTTGAACGAGTTGCTCGGGAAATTCAAAGTGGAACATGAATCATGTGTAGGAAATGAGGTAAGAGAGTAGTAGGGCTGATAGAAGTGAGCAGTGTGAATGCCTTGGCGGCACAACTAGCATCATTTCGGCATCGAGATGATGACTCAGTTCAACAAGTATGAACCAAATGAGACAGTGAATGCAATTCACCCGAAGACTCTGAATTTGTGTGACATTTGTGGTAACAATAGGCTGTGTATAATCTTGTAGAGGCAAATCTAGAATCTTTCAATTTTGTTGGGAATGTTTAGAGAAACAATCGGGTTATAGAACACCTACAACAAGGGGGTTCGCGAAGTCTTTAAATTTTTCTTGGGGTGGCGGAGTCATAGTCGAGTTATGTGACCTCGGCGGCAACGAGAATAGGTAGAACGGTGGCCAATCTAACGGCAACAACATTGAGGAGATGTTGCAAAGATTATGGATACTCGAACCCAACTATGAGAGAATCGGGAAAGGATGGCTTGAGATTTGAAAAATCAACGATTTGGCCACCCAAAATCTCTAGAGAAGAAGATGGGTCAATTACTTGTTGCTCGGCACACCGAATCGCAGAGGGATTACCCGGTGAAAAGATACAAACACACGATAGGTCAATGCAATCAGGATGAGAAGTGGTAAGCAATGGCTGATGCACTACCTAAAGAAAAGAGAAATGAGGTGCGGTCGGATACAGTGGACGGTCCATCTACCAAAGAAGATAATTAGAGTGTTGTACAGCACAACGCACAATCACCATTACGGCCAACACGAGAGACCACCACCATTCCCATAAAGACTCAAGAAGAGCAAGGAGGAGGAATGCTTTAAAAAGTTCTTTGATATTTTTTAAAGAACTTCACGTATTTTCCTTACTTGATGTTTTGCGGAATGCCAAAGTACTAAGTACTTAAAAGATGTGATGGACAAAAAGTTAGATTTGGTGGATGTCCCGGGCGGTGGCGGCGAAGTCTTTGCTACGAGGTAATGAACAAGATGTCAAAAAAGCTCAAGGACACAAGGGAGTTTTACCCTCCCGTAAAGTGGTAAATGCAAAGTGATAAGTGCTTACGTGACTTAGGGGCAATAGTAAAATCTAATTCCCCTATATTTGTTTAACACCTCAGAGTTGGGTTAGCCGAGCCAACACGAGTGATGTTGCGGTTGTGGAACAAGTCCGCAGTGGAACCAAAGGAATAATTGAGGACCTTCTCATCGAAGTGGGTAAGTTCATCATACCGGCTGATTTCATGCTGACTTTAAAGTTGATGACAAGGTACCCCGATCTTAGGACGACCATTTTTGGCAACTAGGAGCTATTATAAATGTGAGAGCTAGTACCCTTAAAATAAGAATTCGATGATGAGGAAAAGCTCTTACGAGTTTGCAAGAGATCAACCCACCCACACCTCTGAGAGATCTTTGCAAGATCAATGTGTTGTTAGATGCTAAGTGTGGGGTGGTAGATGTGGATAAGGTCACTTCCCTTGGAGATGATCACATTTCGATCAGAATCTTAGAGGAGGGGCTTGAGTTAGATAAGAAGTTAGAAGAAGAGAGGATAGAGTGGAGGCTATTTCCTCAAAAATTTAAAGAAGAAGATGGTTAGGAAAGGGAACAGCTTGGTTTGAGGATGTCTGAGAAGGATAGTCCCGCAGCAGGTGCGCGACGTAAAATTAGGCGGCGCTTGGAGGCAACCCAAGGATACCACAGATTCAATTTCTTCCTTTTTTTGATTTATTTTTCAATTTTTGTTGTTGTTGTTGTGGTGATTTAAGCATAGATTGAGGGGAAGTTTGAGTACCATTAGAAGAGGAAGCTAAGGAGCATGAAAGAAGATGAGTGTGGGGTTGATTACCCACTTGAGCAAAAGTGAAAGAAAACATCCTACTAGCTATTTTAGAGGCCTCACGGAGTATTTATCACCCTTCTTGTATTCTAATTTGATGCTTTGGGGGCATAGCATATTTTAAGTGTGGGGTGAGGGAAATTTCAAAATTTTGTGCTTGATGAATTAGGGTGAAATTAGTTCTCTGTATGTTGTTTGATGAGAAAGGATTTGAGTTGAGTATATTTCACCCATCTGTTGGTTTTCTTTTCGGATCTTTTTCGATGTGGGGCACTTTAGGCAGATGAATAAAATCTTTCTTTGCCTGGACATAGGCCCCCATTTATTAGTCATAGTTAGGAATTTTCCTGGAAGTAGATGGATAAATATTTGTAGTTTGGAGTTGTTTTTGGTTGTGTGAAATTTGTAACACCCAAGAAGTTCCTAGACTAGGTTCGTAATTTTAAGTATGTTCAACAGAAAAAGTCTAGAAATTATGTCTTAGTACGATTGAAGGTACGAGTCACGGTCGAGATGGTATATTGTGTTAGGAAGACCTTGGATTAGGTTTAGCAGCTTTTTCCCGAGACCATGAGTCCACCCCTATTGAATTGTGATTTGATGGCACGACTCATAGTGTAGAGTCATAGTATGCTATGGGGTTATCGGTATTAGTCACATGGTGATTTATACGACTCATAGTGCGGAGTACGAGTTGTGAAACAATGGAGAGTTGGAGAAATTAGAATGGCTATCTACGGGGAGGAATCCATGTCGTAGGTCAATTGTATGACTCATTATGCAGGTCGTATGTCGACGGTGAGCATTTTCCAAGTGAATCATTAAGGAGTATTTTCAGAATTTACTGTCTCCTAAGTCTAAATATGTCATTTTAAGTCCTAAAAGGAGTGTTTTAAGAGGTTTAGCCTATCTCAAGTTGTTAGGCTCCCATGCATGCGAGCTTTGAGTTTCTCTTTGAAGATCAATCTAGGAATTCTCTCAATTCTTCTTCAATTTATCTTGGGCTTTCAATGATAATTTGAGAATTAGCTTATCCAATGTAGGCCTATGAATAAGAGTTTCTTTTACTCTCGGGCCCAATTTTGTCCTTAGGTTCATGAATTCTAATTCTAATTCAAGTATATGGATTTATAGTGTTTTAGCCCAATTTTATGAAATTCTCTATGTAATCTGGTTGTGGGTCTAATCCCTCGGCCAATAAGTATGTTTTAAGATTAACAGGCAGATTTATTCTGGTGATTATAATTTCATGATTTCAAGGTATTAGAAATTATGCACTATTATTCAAGTTTTATGAAAGTCAAGTTTATGATTCACGATTTCAAGTATGATAAGATATCTTGTATGAATGAATGTTTATAAATTACCCATATATGAATCCATATTTTTTATTTATAGATTCTATTTTAAGTATAAAAGATTTTAAGATTTGGGCAGAAGCCCGCCAAGTTAATTATGTTTCATGATTTAGCCAAGGCTAATAAGATCGGCTTATCATATATTTTGGAGTCAGGCTTCCCAATGGAGCCGTGTGATATGATTTGGAGTGCATTCCCCATGTTCAAATTTGATTATCACATGTAATTATGATTTCATCTTTGTTGAAAGATGATGGGAGTACTATGCATGTTTTGGGAGTAGTGTCTAGCACCTACTGAAGCTTGAGGATTCAAGGTTCCCCGATCTCGGAAACGATGCACCAATGTAAGTGTGTGTGTGTGTGTATGTGTATATATATTGGGACACAGTAGAGAGTTTTCCTTACCCCAAAGGGCCTCAATTTGATATCGACATCATGGTATTTGATCTTGGGCATAATTGCTTGCCCAAGTGCTATTTTATAACACGATTTAGTCATGTTTGTCTATTTATACACTTACATTATCATGTGATTTATGTAAATTTGGATGTGTACTAACCAACATGATTAGTCCTTGTTTTGTAGGTGAAAAATGCATTTGAGGACTAAATAATGGTGGAGTGAAGTGGAGAGAGAGAGGATGGTGAAGAGCGCATGCCATGGAAAGGCGCGCACCGAGCGTGCCACGCGTGGCGCGTCCATGGCCGTGCCACGCCAATGCAAAGCGCGAGAAGAATGCGGCAAATCGAGGCCTCTGCGCTCCAACGCCGTACCACACTAGGAACATACGCATGGCCCAGAGCCGTGTCCACGCGAGGCCATCGCACTCACAGGTGCCGTGCCACATTGCCATCGCGCCATTCTTGGCCGAATGTCATTTTAAGGCGATTCTGGTGAGCTTACGCATTACCTCTCTGTGTCACGGAGGAAAAGTTGGCGTGTCCACCTCCGTGCAACGGAGGAAATTCCAAGAGGGCCAAAATTTTCAAAATTCCCTATTTACTATAAATTGAACCCTTAGCTTCTAAAATCATTATTACGAAATATTTTAAGCCGTAGAGGAGCGAGGATAAGTGAAGAACTCACCTAGGGTTCACCAATTTTACATTCTCTTTGACCTATTCTTGTAAGAACGCTACTTTAATGATGTTTTAAGTTGGTAATAGAACATGAGTGGCTGAAACCCTTCCTCTAGGGTTGAGGCCACGTGATATGATTGTAATTGCATGAATTAATTTTGGTTTGAGTTGTTAATTGTTGTTTTGTCTTACATTTTCATTATTTTTGTTTTTATGCTTGATCACCATGGAAAACAAATGCGTTAAGCTGGTAAAAGCTTGAGAGAGTAACCCAGGCTAGAACAAGAGAATGTAGGGAGCAAGTTTCTTATCTTTCGATATGATTGCGATTAGGATAGAAAATATACCAATTTGCCTTGCTTGGTTGATAAAAGGTTAGGAAGACATCGGCTTAAATTATCACTCCACCACTCGTAGACGTAGTTGTGAAACTAAGTTGGATTAAATGATTAAGAATGCGAAGTCCCTATTCGAGCATAAGCCAAGAAAAACCACATCCGTAGTTGAATTGCCCACGAACTAGGATATCACATCTAGCTCAATGATGTAGTTGAGGCTAGTTTGTCGTGTTTAGGCAGCTCGAGAGACCATGAACATCGCATTTTCAACTATGCGAGACAACAGCTGATATCATACTTGAACCATTACAAAATATGGCATTGCATGATTACTTAGGCCTTAGCTCTATTTTCTTGTTATATTGTTTGGTTATTTTGTAATACCCAAAACTTAATTATAAATTAGAAGAAAACTTCTCTAATCAACACACTTGTGAGGGTTATCTTACACTTGAACTTCATAATTTGATAAATTGGTCCATTCCACTGTGGGTTTCAACATCCCGGATGGTAAAAGGGCCCTTTGTATTACTTGTACGACCGCATTACACTCCAAGAGTACCTTTGAAGCACAAACAAGTTTTTTTGGCGAATTCTTGAAGTGACCCAGCGGATTTAATCCGATTTTCTATTTTGTGTGATTTTTAATTTCCTTAAGTGTTGGCTTTGTTTAGTTTGATATATTGCGGGTGACAGGTTGTCGCACGGGGGCGAGCAAGGAATAGAGAGCTAGTGGGCAGATTTGCTTGAACACCAATATCCAAATTCATTTACGCGAGGAGGGAAGCTCTAGAGCAAAAGCTAAAGAGACTTCAAGAGAGGTTACAACAACAACCACGAACAAGACAAGCAAAGTTTTTACCTTATATCATGGTAGGAGCAGGTTCGCGAAGTGGCTATCCCACTTTAGCGACAAAAGTGACCTCTGTGTCAGCAAGCGGAACATGGAGGAAACTTTGAATTGAAATAGAATATGGTGCGATTTATTTACATTCTAGTGACCAGTTCAAAGGGATGACTCATGAGGACCCATAGTAGCACTTACGAACTTTCTTGAGATTAGTGACACGTTAGATCCCCGAAGTGTCCACAGTTATGTCCGACTTACCCTCTTCCCATTCTCATTGTTGGGAGAGGCAAAGAGGTGGTGGAAGTCTGAGCCTTCTTGAATTCCCATAACTTCTTGGGATGATTTGGCAAAGGTTCCTTATCGGTTATTTCCCTTCGGGCAAGACTACCTAACTTGTAGTGAAATTTTAAGTTTCAAGCGAGTGGAGGGGCTTGTACTTGGCTTGCAGGAGAGATGCAAGTGTTATTGGCTTGCCCCCATCATTAGCGATCGATGAAGTGCCTAGCCCATACCTTTGTATAAATTCTAGACCCACACACAAAAATTTTACTAGACTGCATCGGGTGGCAAGCATTAGAGACATGATGAGTTGTACACCTTGTTGAAGCAGGCGCTCGGGGGAAATGCAGTGGCACGGCGAGTCATCGAGAGGGAAAGGAAAAGAGAGAAACGATTAGGGCTTATATAGATAGATGGGTAAATGCCTTGGCACAGCTAGCATCATTCATCATCGGAATGATGACTCAATTCCAATAAGTGCAGTATGAACCAACAACGGGAGTAAGGTAAATGCGATTCAGCAAGCTCAGAGTTGGTGTGAAATCTGCGGCAATAATAGAATAATGAGAATCATGGGTTAGAATTCTTGGAATCGGTAAATTTTGTTGGAAATGTTCAGATGAACAATCAGAATTTTGGAAACAATTACAACAAGAATTGGCCGAGCCGCCCAAATTTTCTTGGGGCGGAAGTAAAAGGCAAAGCTACCGACAAACTTCGGCAACAACGGTATCGGCGAGAATAGGCGAGAATGATGGCCAGTTGAGAAGAAACATTGAGGAGACGTTGCAAAAGATCATGGAGATACATACCCCGGTGCGAGGAAGGAAAATCGAGCGAGATGGCATCGAGATTTGAAAAATCAGCGGTTGGCCACCCACAATCTAGAGAAACATATATCAAATAGCATTTACTCACAACACTAGATAGTAGGGAGGATTACCTGGTGACACGAGACACAAACCCCGACATGTCAATGCCATCGGCACGAGGAGTAGCAAGCAATTGGGCGTGCACCACCAAAATTGAAGAGAAATGAGGTGCGACGAGTTGGTCGCAGGACCATCCAGCGAAGAAGAAGAGAATCGAGTGTTGGACAACAAAATGCAAAATCATTATCACAGACGACACACGCAGACCACCACTACCATTTTTGCAAAGATTCAAAAAGAGCAAGAAGGAAGAACACTTTAGAAAGTTCTTTGATATTTTTAAAAGAACTTCACATAAATTTGCCTTTGCTTGATATCTTGCGGGAATGCCTGAATATGCTAAATACTTGAAAGATGTGGTGGACAACAAGAATTGAGATAGGTGGATGTTCAAACGGTAGCAGCATGCAGTGCGGCCACGGGGTAATGAGAAAAATACCTAGAAAGCTCAAAGACCCGGGGAGTTTTACCCTCTCCATACAAATGGAATTGGTAAGGCGAGGTGATAAGAGCTGTGTGTGATTTAGGGGCAACGGTTAATCTAATGCCCTTATCTTTGTTTAACATAGCAGGGATTTGGGTCAATCGAGACCAACAAGATTGATACTGGTGGCGGAACGAGGTCGCATGTGGCACCGTAGGGAATAATTGAGGACCTTCTCATCAAAGTGGGTAAGTTCATTATACCCGCTGATTTCGTCATATTGGATTTTCAAGTTGATGACAAGGTACCCCTGATCTTGGGAAGGCAATTCTTGGCCACTAGAGGAGCATTATTAACGTAGGGCTTGAGGGGCCATTGAGAATGAGGTCGACGATGAAGAAGAACTCTTTCGGGTCTACCAGAGATTAACCCACCCCACACATTACGAGACCTTTGTAAGGTTAGTGTGTTGCTGAGAGGCTAAGTGTGGGGTGTAAGATTCCACAGGTCCCACGGACACGGGAGATGATTGCTTTTCAACCGAATCGATGAAGGCTTCTATTAGAGAAGGAGTTAGAGGAAGAGAGGACCAGTCTTGGATGTTCCCTCGAAAAATAAAAAGAGAAGAAGATGGTTCTCGAAAGGGAACATGTAGGTGTGAGGATGTCCTGAAAGGATAGTCCACATCGTGCGCGATGTAAAATTAGGAGCTCCTTGGAGGCAGCGAGGTACCAGTACAAATTTTGTATTTTTAATTTGTGTTGATTTTGTTATTTTCGATTGTGTATTACGGTGGAGAATTAAGCACGAGATGGAAGGGAAGTCTGGTACCTTGCGGAGGCTAAGAAGCATGAAAGAGGAAAAGTGTGAGGTCGAATACCCCTTTGGAAAAGAAAGAAAAACGTGCAGTAGCTAGGCCTAGAGGCCCGGAAGTATTTCTCACCCTTTTTCCATTTTTAATTTGATGCTGATGGGGACATAGCATGATTCAAATTTTAGGATGAGGAATTTTAAAATTGTGCTTAATGATTTTGGGTGAATGTGGTGCTTAATATATTTGTTGAAGAATTTTAAATATTTTGATTTGAGCATGATTCCTCACTCGTTGGTTTCTTTTCGGTTCTTTTTCGGCAGGGGGCACTTTGAACCGAGTAATAAATATTTTCTATGTCTTGTACATAGTTGTATTTAGTCATAGTTAGGGGCATTTCGTATTGGATGGATGACAACCATCTTGAGGGAAAATTAGTCAATAGGTTTTGGTTCTTGAACACGTAGCTAGTTGATGGTTTGATGTTCTTGTTATGTGCTACACATGATGGTAAGATGCAAATATGGTTAGTGTTGAAGCATGTAAGAAGTGTATAACTTTATTTGAAACACTGGGCTCTTGAATGTGACTCGATGTGCTTTAAAGCTTAATTTTGAATTCTTATGATGCATTGCTTGAGAGTTAAAGTCACACTAAATGTCTGAATTGAGCATGTCTTTGTAGTGTAAGATTTTGGATATTCCATGCTATTGTGTAGTCTCTACAGAACTTTCTGGTGTGTACAAAAGCGAAATGAAGGATGTAGATCGTAGGAGATGATTTAGGCATTTCTTTGAATGAGCCTAATTTTAACCCTCATTTTACCTACCTTGAATGTAATCCTAGTCATCCCCATTGAGCCTTAAGCCTATTCTTTATTAAGCTACAACATAAGCTTAATCCCTTTCTCTTTCATTGAGCCTTGAGCTTGATCCAAAACTCCTAAGCACTTAAGTGAAAAATACAAAAAAGAGTAAAGGAGTGAAATCGTAAGAAAGCGAAAGGAAAATAACGATTATGGGAGTTGAAAGGTCTAAGGTGCACTTGTTTGAAAATGCTTGGTATTGGTAGGGAGTAAAGAAAACAAATGAATGAAAAAGTTGCTTAAGTACTCCTTACTAATAAACTAAGCGTTCTTAAAGGCAAGAGAAGAAGAGAAAATTTAAGAGTGGAAAAGAGCGAGGGTGAAGTAAAGAAGAATGTGCACTTGTCCGCAATGAATGTGTAATGTATTAAAAGCGCTTGGGAAAGTTAGCCACTATTATTATCCATAAAAGTACATACCCGTCCTTTAACTTACATTACAACCCGATAAGTACTACTTGATCTGACATTCAAACATCCTTAAATTAGTGAAGTAATACACTAAGGGCAAGCTTATGGGTCAATACACTTGTGTTTGTGAATTCTTTGTGAGAGAGATCTTAATTCTTATTTATATACCCATACACAGTATGATTTGAAGATGTGTGAGTAAAAATGGGTAACTCTCTTGTTGTGAGACACATGTTTAATAAAGGATAAAATTCATGTTGAATTTCTTGAGCGATTGTTTGCATGAGTTTGTTGAGTCAATTCTTGAGGTTAGGAAGTCTTCACATAGTTATATTTTATTTTAAAGTTAAATCTTGCATGATCTATTTAACTTGCTATCGATAAACAATCGCTATAGTTGTAGCTTGGGTGTCTTGCTCGGTGGCTATGTGTAAATCTTCCTGTGCATGAGATATAAAAGGGTTGTTTGAGGACGAACAAGAGATTTAAGTTTGGGGTAGTGATGCTTGGGCATAATTTCTTGCCCAAGTGCTGTTTTATAACATGATTTAGTCTCATGTTTGTATATTTATACACTTACATTATCATGTGATTTTATGTAAATTTGGATGTGTACTAACCAACATGATTAGTTCTTGTTTTGTAGGTAAAATATGCATTTGAGGGACTAAATAATGGTGGGTGAAGTGGAGGAATGAATTTGGAAGCAAATTGCAAATGTTGGCAAGGAAGCATGCCATGGAAAATTTCCAAGCCAGCGTCGTGCCACGCCCCGATGCGAGGCGAGAGAGAATGCAACAAATCGGGCCTCCTGCGCTCCGGCGTCATGCCACGCTAGGCACATCTGCGCGCTAGAGGTGAGTGTCATGCAGGCCATCGCGCATCCTAGGCGCCATTACCACGTTGCCATCGCGCCATGCCTCGGCCGAATGTCATTTTAAGGTGATTTCCAATGAGCTTATGCATTACCTCGTGTCCTTTGAGGAAAATTGGCGCCTCCACCTCCGTGCCACGAGAGAAATTCCACGACGGACAAAAATTTCAAATTCCCTATTTACTATAGAATTGAACCCTTAGCTTCTAAAATCGTGAATGCAAAATATTTTAAAGCAGTAAGAGGCGACGGAGTGAAGAACTCACGTAGGGTTCACCAATTTTACATTCTATTTTACCTATTCTTGTAATATACACTTTAACGATGTTTTTAATTTATTGTACGAACATGGTGGCTGAAACCTTCTGTAGGGTTGAGGCCACGTGATATGATGTAATTGCATGAATTCATTTCGGTTTGAGTTGCCAATTGTTGTTTTATCTTACATTCTTCATTATTATTTTTTTAATGCTTGATCACCATGAAAACAAAATCGTTAAGCACTAGGTAAAAGCTTGAGAGAGTAACCACACAGGCTAGAGCAGAGAATGTTGGGAGCAAGTTCTTATCTTGCGATATGATTCTAATTAGATAGAAAATATCTAATTTGCCTTGCTTGGTTGATAAGCGGGATGAGAGGCAAGACAGAAACTTAGAATTGTCCCTCCACCACTCGTAGAAGTAGTTGTGAAACTATGTTGGAGTTAAATGATTAGGATTACGAGAGTCCTAATCAAGAGCATAAACCTCGTAAACCACATCCATGTAGTTGAATTGCCCACGAACTAGGATATCACATCCCCGAGCAATGATGTAGTTGTGAGGATAGTTTTTCGTGTTTAGAGGCTCGAGAGACCATGAACATCGCATTTTAAACTATGTGAGACAACAATTGATGATATCATACTTGAACCATTACAAAATATAGCATTGCATGATTAACCGTATAACTCTATTTGCTTCTTATATTGTTTTGAGATTATTTGTGACCACCCCAAAACTTAATTATAAATTACCGAAAACTTCTCTAATCAACACTTGTGAAGGTTATCTTACACTTGAACTTCATAATTTGCTAAATTGCTCCATTCCTTGTGGGTTCGACATCGGAGCTCTTAAAAAGGGCCTTGTATTACTAGTACCACGCACGCGTACACTTGCGAGTGCGGCTGGGCGCAAACATTATCATCCTTAGCCCCTTATCAATATTTTGGATTGCTCTACCCACTTGAGTGTGATAGTTAGGTCATCACTTAAGCTCTATCATGATGATATCGGTTATGGCCAGTTTTCCATTGTCCATCACAATTTTAGTTATTCATGTTCATTACTTATGATATTATTTTTACGGCATATTTGACCCAATGATCGGTTTATGAGCTTTTAATTGTGATTTCAACTATGACAAATCGTTTCTATTTGCCAACTTTTAGTCATTATGTTCGAGACATGATACTCGGCTTATGACTATGTATGTCTCGAATACGATTTCGGCATATCGTCCTTACTCTCATGATCTTATATTTGTATCTATTAATAAGATTTTAGTTAACATTTATTCAACATGTTTGACTTACCTTACATACTTAGTACATTCAAAGTACGTCGCATACTCTATCTTCTGTCGTTTCATGATATGGTGATTGGTGATCGATTCAACCTCGCCAGATAGCTCATTTCTCTGCTCAGCTCGAACTGACCACTTGCTTAGGTGAGTCACATTGTTGAAATTTATCTAAATTTTCGGTTTGATGTTGTCGTTGTAAAACTTGGAGATTCTTAAGGAGCTTTTCCCAACATCTCATCGATTAGTAATTCTTTTAGACATGGAGAAGCATTCAACTTGAGATGTAGCATTGTGATGTTATGTTGAAGTATTCATTATGTTATTCAAACTTCCTCTAATTCATATTTAAGCTATTAGTTCCGCTTTAATATATGCTATTTAGTTTCTATGTTAATGCCATGGGTCTACTTGGAGCCATTCGTGGTTCTAGGTCTCGTGTCTCGATCTAGGGTTTCAGTTTGGGTAATGACAAACTTGGTATAAGAATAAAGGTTTAGCGTGTCCTAGGGTATTTGAAAGTCGCGTTGAGTAGAGTCTTTTCCATGGGTGTGAGCGCACCACACTTATGCGAAGAGGCTATAAGGCGTTTTAGGAAAAATTTATTATGTCATGATCTATGTCATGAAATGAAGTATCTCTCTATCCTTGTAAATCATGCTATACACATTTCAAATATGCCTCCATCTTGAGAATGGTAGAAGGATTGGAAATGAAATGGACATTATAATGGCGTGAAGATGGGCATAAGCAAGCCCTTGACACCCAGCTGATCCTTTTCCCAAGCGAGTCACTCTATAAGACCCCAGGATGTTCCTAGGACTAGACTCGGGGATTTGAAATGAAAAGTAGCGAAATTTGAGATTTCTTCTCGGGAATGGAAGTCATGGTATGGTCATTGATGGTATTAATGACCGTTGGAAGTGCCCATGGTAGGAATCTATAGGAGTGAGATGAAATACTTGGGTCTCAGGATGGCCGTTGGTTGAAATAATGGATCGTTGAAATGGGTCGTTGGGTGGATGGTCTTAGGCAAGAAGGATGGCACAAGTCATGGGATGACTTGTTCTTTGTGCTAACAGTCGTAGTAAGTTTCCGCTGGGAGGAATTCCAAGAGATGGCTTGATTGTAACAACTAGAAATAGCCTTGGCCGGTGGGGCCCAGTAAAACTCGTCCCTAACTAGTCGTTGTTGGGGACACGAGTTGGAATCTAGTGAAGTAACGGGAGAGAGCGTGCGGGTTGGTCGTTCGGAAGTAACGACCCATTACATTTGATTCATTGTATCAAGATCGAGAGAAGTTAAAAGTGATAGAAAAATTACGGATGGATACCACAGTGCATTGGTATTCGAGGATATTTTTGTTGGATCAGTCATGGTCACCAACAGTGCAAATTTTCTAGGTTTTTCATTAAGGGTATTTTCATCATTCCTAAGCCTTAGGGTCCTAAACTATGTCTTTTTAAGATCTAAATAGTGTACTTTAAGGGGAGTAAGTTCATTCTAGAAATCCCCACTCCATGCATGCAACCTAGAGCCTTCTTTGAAGATCAAGTTTGAGGAATTTCACCAAAATCTCTTCTTCAATTTCCTTTGGGTTTTAAAGTGGTAATTAATTTGATTTACCCAGTATGAGTCTATGATGAGAGTTTCTTTCATTCTCATGCTCAAAACTCTCCTCAATTTCCATCTAGTTTAAGTCTAGATTCAAGTTTCATGATCTTATGGAGTTTTTCCAATTCTTGTGAAATTCTCTATGATAAGTCTTCTGCTTTATTAATTTTGAGCTTTCGAGGTATTACAAATAATTTGTATTTAATTAATTAATTTAAATTTATAATTTAAATTATAAAAGCTGATTAAAACCCAAAGGTTATGATAAGATTTCAAATCATGAGATGAGCTTTTTTCAAATTATGATTTCATTATGATCTTGATCTAAATTAGCCCAATTATGATTTATGTTCACGATATGATTTCTCTTAAGTACTTATCATGGATTTATGAATATCAAGTTTTACATGTTTTACAAGTATGCTTCATGAATTTCATGATTTATGGTTCTGATTATAGCGGCTCAGACCTTATTACATGGCTAGTTTACGTATTTCAAGCATGCTTATGATTATTATGATTTAAACTAGCCCATGAATCTCATTTATTTTTTCCCTACTATAATGAGCATTATATATGTTTTGGTAGTAGTTTTTAACACCGAGTAGATTTGAGGTCGAAGCATGCAGAGTCTCAAACTATGTGCCAACATAACCCGTGGTGAGACCTCGCCAGAATTTGTTCCCTTTGCCGTATGGGCCCTTTTTCATAGTTATATCACACCTCTTTTCATGGTTCTACCTTGGCAGAGTACGAAAGACACCCTACGATAAGGAGTTTACGGAGTCGGGCTCCATGTGTCCTAATGTGGGGTATGTCGGTTATAAGAATATTTCATTGTTCCTTATGATTTACGTATGATATGTTATATTACTTTAGCTCAAATCATTGTTTAATGAAGCTTTTCTCCTATGATTTATGATTATGACTGATTTATAATGTTTTGGCTTGAGCCCTCATGTTTGAATTATGATATTTACGTTATATGTATTGTCCTACTCTTATGAACTCTTAAGTATTTTTAACTATCATTTTTATTTACCACACGCCTCGAGTATATTTCCAAGTACTTACCGCATACTCTATCTTTATCATTTTATGATACGGAGTCAGGGATTAGTCTCGGCCACATCGGCTAGCCCTGTTTCCCTTCCGAGACTTGCTCCAGTTTGGTGATGGTGAGTCCTCATCCTTTGGACGTTCGATCATCTATAGTTGTTATGTTCTTTAGGTTTCGAGATTTTGTCGAGCTAGTTGGAGGTGTTGTCCCGTCAACTTATCGGTTATGTTAGAGATTTTTCGAGGCGTTATGTAGAAGTGATTAGTCCTTGTTGATTCAATTTTAGCTTGATATATATATCAGACTTTAGCTATATTGAGTATATTTGATCTTCCGCTTTATTATGATTGAGTGAGACGTTATGTTCATGCCCTCGGTTGAATGAGCCTCTGAGTTTTCTTGTTTCCATTAACTCAATCCAGTATACATTAGATCATGAAACACTCATCTTTGAATTAGAAAGCGATATTTCGAATGTTAGCATAAACTATGACCGCTCGGAGTTAATCGGTAGGCGATGGCCCATGTTCTACTTAATGGGAATGCAACAACAACTAGAGTTTGAGACTTTCTCGGATGGACCCACGAGTTTCTTGGGTCGAATGTGGATGAGGACCCGCGTCAATTTATTGAGGAGGTGAAGAAGATCACCAGATTATGGGAGTGGCCCCGGACGGGAAAGTGCATACTTAGTCTCCTATCAAGCTGAAGGGGTTTCTTACATATGGTACCACTAGTGGAAGGATGGTAGGACAGCGTAGAAGGCGATTCTCATGAGTTTGGATGAGTTCGTGATTTCCTTCTTGGATAGGTTCTTCCTAGAGAGTTGAGGAGGCGAAGGAGATGGAGTTCGTCAACTTGAAGCAACACCACATGATTGTCCAAGAGTATGCCTTAGAATTTACCCTATTGTCTAAATAAACACCGGAGATGGTTGTAGATCATAGGGCTCATATGAGAAAGTTTGTGAATGGAGTAGTAGTTGCTAGTCAAGGAGTATAGAATTTGCTATGTTGAATAGTGACCTAAATTTCTTGAGGTTGGTCATATACACCCGGCGAAGGCGGGATTAGATGAAGGAGAAGGAGAGAGAGGCCAAGAAGGATAGGGTGTTATGAGCAGGTCCCAAAATAGGTTCGGTGGAGGACATCATCATCGGTCCCACTAGAGATCATCAGCCACAATTCCATCTTCAACTAGTGTTCCATCCAAACCTAGAGCGTGATTAGAGGGTATAACATCGGGCTCTACAGGGTCGGGGAGCATGTCAGAGAGTCCACGTCATTTGAGTTTGTGGGAGATATGGTAGGAGGAACACCGGAGAGTACTTGGCGGATTTAGGTGCGTGCTTCGGTTGTAGGAAGCAGAACATGCGGGAACTACCTCTCGGCCGGAATGGGAGCTATAATACGAGCTGTGACCTAGCCACCAATTCAGCGGCTCCACCAACACACTCGGCTGGCGGGGTGCATCCACTAGTACTAGTGGTAACCAACATGAGAATAAATTTTATACACTATCATCTCCTTAGGAGTAAGAGGTCTCTCCGGCTATAGTCCTTTGGTATATTCACAGTATTCCATCTTGATGTGTATGCACTATTAGATCCAGGGACTACTTTATATTTTGTAACTCCATATGTTGCTATTAGTTTGAATGATCCCGATATCCTATCAAAACCCTTCTTAGATTTCTCCGGTTAGTGTGGCAGTCATAACTTCGATGGGTATATAAAATTACCTTATCACAGTCCTTGAGAAGAAAGTCACCTCGGTCGACACAGTGGAGTTAGACATGACCAATTTTGATTTTGTCTTTTTTATGAATTGGTAGCATGCATGTTATGCCTCGGTAAATTATAGAACCCATACAATAGAGTTTCAATTTGGTGAGCCGGTCCTATAATGGAAAGGTAGTTCGATTGTGCTTGTAGGTTTCTTTGTTTCCTATCTCGCGCTAGGAAGATGATTTCTAAAGTATGTGATCATCTAGTTTGGGTTAAGGATGCTACATTCGAGTTCCTAACCCTTCGGTCGATTTCCTATAGTATGTGAGTATGGGAGGTATTTCCGGATGATCTGCAGGCCCCTCACGAGGAGAGATTGACTTTGGTATCGACCTTCTCCTTGATACACAACCTATATCCATTCCTCCTTGCACTCCAAGTGGCTCCAGCAGAGAACTAAAAGAAGTTAAAAGCGAGTTGAAATACCTCCCGGATAAAAATTTGTCATCAAGCCTAGTAAGAAACCCTTGTGGGAATTGCTCTAGTTCTCTTTGTTCAAAAGAAGGATGGAACTCTTATAATGTGCATTGATTATCGGTAGTTGAACAAGGTCACAATCAAGAACAAGTTCCACGATGAGCATAAATTATGCAGGTCGTACAAGTAATACGGTAGTACTTTTTAGAGGCCGAATGCTCGAACCCACGGGAATGAATACGGTGAAACCTTTTTAGGTGTTAATTTACTACAACTACAGTGAAGACAACGTAAAGAGAAGTTGTTTGTTTTGGAAAATATAATTTTTACACTAAACCAGATATCTATACGGTTAGTCGAACTATGAATGTGAAGCATCTTTGAGGCCACAGGCATGTAAACGAACTATCGATGTACATAGTTTATCTTTTCCTCCGGTTGCTAAGTCGGGAACTAATGCCTATGGATTAAAACTCTCGTATTTAGCAACTTAAGAATCATGAACCTTCCACCTACATTTTCGTGATAAGAAGGACTTCAACTTCTAGCTATACAAGCGATTCCACATGACTAATACGACTTTAAGGTATATTTCTATCACGAAAGTAAATCAAGTCAATTTTCCCAAACCAAGAAAAGATCATATCCTATTAATTCACAACTTTCCGGTTCTTGCCCTCTCGGGTGAGAAAGCTTAGGACTTTTTAGTTACATTAACATTGGCGAGATATTAACGTAGTAAGAACAAGAATTAAATAGAACAACCATGAAAGAAAAGAGAAAATAAACCAGCAATTCAATAATTACATTTCAACACAAAGGTCATAACCTCACGAAGAGAATTAGCCACTCATTTGTGGATTGAACATCATTAAATAGTGTTAATCATACAAACAATTGAAAAGGAAGAAGGGATAGAAAAAGCCTAAGAATTTCGTCCTCAAAAGCTTTGTAACCCACGTTCTTGCTCCGCTAAGTCGGAATAATTAAAAATGAACCTAAGTGTTCTATTTATACTAGGGATAGAATTTTCCTAGGAATAGCAAGCAACGTGTCACGGAGTGCATCGCGGGCACTTGCCTCATGACACGGTTCTGCTATGAAGCCCTGCGGAAATTGTCCTTGAGTAATTGCTTCCAACGTGGCACGGCATTCAACGCGGAGCATGTCCAACGTGCCAGAGTGCAATCGCGGACCCTCTCTGAAATGCAAGATGCAAGATTTAATCCCAGCGTGGCATGGCACGATCGCGGAGACCCTCACTTGGAATTTGGCCAAAATTTTCCATCCCGAGCGGAAGCACATCATGATGGCGAGCGTGTCACGGCTCCATCCTTCAGGCCCTTGTGATCCTTGCTTCACCAACCGCTTCCTTGCCTGCGTTCATTCATCTTCGATTTCTCCCAACATGTCATTTTTCTTCATGAAAAGCATGTTTTTACTACAAAACAACGCTAATCATGTTGGTTAGTATAAAATCACACTTCCGTACAATTTACATGAGAATGTATACACATTATTGGACAAACAAGGCAAAAGCTATACATTTGAGTATCGATTTGGCATATAAATATGCCCATATCACCTACACTCACACTTAAAATCTTGTTCGTCCTCGAACAATGCCCATACACCCTCCTTGAAATTGATATCCCATCATGGCTGCCAGGCTCGACAATCGAACTACGGTTATACCGGATGTCCAAGCAAATCATCAGAAAAACATGCATAGTATCATTATTACAACGACACTTAACAATCAAGACCTCCTAGCACAGAATCGACTCTCGATATCGGCAAACTCATGTGCATGGCGGCCAAGATATCAGAGCACGAATTTATTCTATCATCAAACATGTGCCCTCACAACAATAAGAGAGATTCCCCTTTGTTTTAATCATGAACTCTAAGGAAATTCATGTCAGGGTATATATATACACTGCAATTTCGCTCACTCTCCCAACCGAATTCACATACATGTTGTGTCATGACCCATAAGCTTGCCTCTAGTGTATTACTCCACTAATATATGGATGCGTGATGTAAGATCACGTAGGACTTAACGGGTTGTAATGTAAGCTACGGAACTAGTATATGCGGGGCGACCAATAATAGTGCTTGCTTCCTTAAGCGCTTTTTCACACATCCCATCAAATTCCCGAAATATTTTCTTCCTTCCTCCTCTTCTTGAAGTTTATCTTTATACTTATCACCCATCTCTTTAACACAAGACTAATCGAAGAAAATTGAGTTAAACAACTTTCTTCCCTTCAAATCGGGCCATTTCACCCTCGACTCTTTCTTTCTCTCTTTTCTTTTTCATCACTTTTCTTTTCCTTCCTTCATCCCTTGACACCATGGGAAAATTATACATTCTCTTGAGCGCTTAAGAGCTTGATTGTTGTTTAAGGACCGCGAAAGAAGGGTTCACTTAGTTCACACCATTTTCGACAAAAGAAAAACCGAAAAGAAAAATTTATCAAACTAAAAGGCTCAACGAGTAGACTAGGATTTAATCTTCAAGGTAGATATGAAAAGGAAAACAAGAAAAACTTTTGGTTGACAAAAAACGCCTACATCCTTTCCTACACTACACTTCCTTCATTTCGTTTCGTACACACAACGGGCAATTTCTAGACAATCGCAATAGCATGGAATAAACAATTCCTCACTATACACTCGATGCACATGCTCAACTCAAGATGACTTCACAGATTCTTTAATCGGCTAATCACAAGAATTCAAAATTAAGCCTCAATCACACCGAATCGGAATTCTACGGCACCAAGTGTCTTACATATGTACAAAAATTTGCATGCTTTCTCAGTCATCTTTGCCATATAATTATTATGTACAACACGCAACAAGGACAATCGACAATAGCATGGAATAAACAATTCCTCACTATACACTCGATGCACATGCTCAACTCAAGATGACTTCACAGATTCTTAAATCAGCTAATCACCAGAATTCAAAATTAAGCCTCAATCACACCGAATCGAATTCTACGACATAAGTGTCTTACATATGTACAAAAATTTGCATGCTTTCTATGAATCATCTTTGCCATATAATTATTATGTACAACACGCAACAAAGATGTCAGAGCTATAGAGTAGCAACATGCATGGGATACAACCACAAACCAACTCAAAATAAGAAATTTCGAAAAAATAAAAAAAACAAAATATAACTACTCCTATCGACTAC
>JACEIK010009701.1:0-26449 GCA_018107945.1 Datura stramonium | reverse complement strand
TTTTCATCAACAAAAGCATGTTTTTCCTACAAAACAACGCTAATCATGTTGGTTAGTATAAATTCACACTTCCGTACAATTTACATGAGAATGTACACACGTTATTAGACAAACAAGACGAAAGTTATACATTTGAGTATCGATTTGGCATATAAATATGCCCCTTATCATATGTCACGACTGGATTGGCTAAGTGTTGGTCGGATGGTATGACTTGTACCTTCATCCTTCAAGTCTTACAATGGTTCCATGGTTTGGCCCTGAGAACTCTGACATCTTCTGAAATTCTTCATGAGTATTGAGGTACGACTTATACCTTCTTCCTACGACTCGTACTGTCTGTAGTGCTTGAAGTTCTGTCAAATATCAAAGAATCTTCTGAAGTTCACCATGGATCATGGTATGATTCTTACATTGATTCTACGATTCATGAGTCCATCCGTACCAGGATTCTGCCTTTGTGCAATTTTCTCTGAATAATGCCATGACTCCAATTACAACTCGTACTATCTTGGTACGGCTCGTACTGAGAGTCGTATGTTGCCTTCTTCTCACTTCAGTCTTCTGACTTTCGTCACGTTTCTCAGTATGGCTCATACTAAGGCTGGTACATTGGCTAATTTTCTACATTTTAAGGCTTATTTTGCACATCTTTGCTCCAACACATATTTTTCCTGAAATCAAAGTAAAAGTGCCTCATATCCATATAAACATACCTAAGTTCATGTTATTTTCTCAGTTTTAAGTATCGAAAGTTTTGTAAACTCACAGCATATCAACACCCTCAACTTATGAATTTTTCATCTCCTCAGGCAAGGAAAAATAAAAACTAAATACAACGCTTGACTAGAAAATAAACCTAGGATACTACAGCTAACATCAAACAAAATTTACACTATTTACTCAAAAGCTTTTGACCCTTTTCCTGAGAACCAAATCAGCACATGCACTACAAGCAACCATGAAACATGATAAACAGGGATTAAGACATATCATCTTGCTATTAGAAGTTAGTCAAGTCATCTCCAATGCTTTTTACATAGACCACTGGTAGAGTTAAACACAAACCATGTACCCTCACAGCAAACGAAGTCCCCCACTCACAAATATAGTAAAATGTATAACATGGGACAGAACAAGTGAGACTCTCACCCTCACAAATAAGTTTCAAATACTGCATATCGAATACCATAGGCTTGTCCTTATTGTCTCTACTTCGGTTTGTCAGATGGTCAGGTTAGGATCACTAAAGGACTTGCTTTGGCTTGTAATTTAGGCTTTAGGGCTGGGTATGGTAGATATGAAATCTTTTTAAGTGACTAAACCCTTCCTTGGCACTACATACACGTGGCTCCATTTTTTCCCTTTTTCACCTTTTTTGCTTCTTTAACTTTTCCCTCCCTTTTCACCCTTTTTAAGCAACTATATGAGTGTGGTGTGTTTCTTCAAGCATTTTCATGGATCATTCTCTTTTTGAATTTTCTTTTTCAATTTTTCTTTTCTTTATCTTTGGTCACACCACACCTCATTTTTCACCTTCCCACTATTTATGCACCCCTACTATAGTCACCCTCAACTTAGGTATTTTGTCTGTGTTGAGGTTCACAATGTCCAAGGAGGGACTAGGACCAAAATAGGTTCATTATAAAAAATAGGTATGGTTAATTGGTTAATCGGTTAATCAAAGAAAAATGGTCTATTTAAGGCTCAAAAAATTAAGATCAAGGGAATCATATTATTTTTGTAGGGTTATTTAAGCTTAAAATGGGATAAACAAGAACGACCTATGATCCTTTCCTAACCAATCATCCTAAAACCTATGCAAAGACCAACTAGGCAAGTTCTCGATCCTCTACGCAATATTTAACTAAGTATTAGACCTCACTCACTCATGGTATATGATTTACATTAACTCTACCTATCTGGTTTATTCATGGCTTAACAAAAAATACACATGCTAATGTACTAAATGACATAAAAAGATCTATAGAAATCATGCATGCAATCAAAAATACACAGCTTAATCATAAAAAAAATTTAATAGGGTCAATTTTCCAAAATATCAAAACTAGTGCAATTTATTGGCTAAGTACTCCTAAGCTAATTTATAATTAAACAAAAATCACAAAAATAAAATCATAAACATGCCGATTCTACTAGATAGCATACCATAGGGAAAAGAAATACGACAAGAAAAACCCTCGGACGAATCAAAAGTCCAAAAATACAAGTACACCCCCTCCCTTTTTTAAAAAGCGCGCTTCATCCACAAAGCATAGAATGTAAGAACTAAGGGAAGGGAATATACCTACAGTGCACTAGGTGCTCCTGTCGTCCTGCCAAGGAGGTGCCTTCGCTGCAATCATGACACTGGCGGTGGCCGGCGCACTTAATAGTGGGTCAATAGGGGGAGTGGATACCCCCTCAGTAGTCTCAGCCATATCTACTGACTATGGAATGGCGAGGCTGAATGTGGCTGGCCCAAAGGGCCCCTGCCACTGGAAAGCTCTATTTGGGCCATGGTGGAGCTGCTTGCTCCTCTAGCTCGTTCCTGCAGCTCTGACAAGTGCGTGTCATGAGTCTACATGGTCTCTAATTGTGCCCGCATGTGCTCTCTTTTCTCTCTCTTCTTCTTCTTTCTCCTGGTGTCTTCTCCAAAATCCTTAGAGAACCTCTTTTTCCCTTTTTCTTTCTGTGCTCCTATGGGCTCTCAGTAGGCTGCAAGATCAAGCTCATTATCTAAATCAGCATCGAGGTCAGAAAGAGTGGAGGCTACTATGAATGCCAGTTGTCGTGATGACAGCTCGACACTTTGATCCGAAGAGCCCCCAACTCCTCACAGAGGCTGCCTGTATTAGTCTTCTCGGCCTTGTGTATATTGAATCTTCTTTCAAACCCATATAATCTGGCATGCAGGGCCTGCACAGCTTCTCAGCCTTACCCAGGGCTTAACATTCTCCATTATTGATATCTTCCTTTTGGCCATGGTTAATCTCTTGGCCAGCTTCTAAAGAAATTCCTGGGGTACTAGGATGTACTCGACTGGAGTCTGGCTCGGAAGGCTAGTAGGTGGTGCAGTAGAAGTGCTGGGAGCTGCATCTGAATAATCGGCAGCTATAGTCGGTGTCTCTCCTTACTCCTGTGAGGTGGGGGTATTCACCTGTGGCGCCCCCAATTGGCCGAGTTAGTGGAACTGTGGTGGGATGTCAAGCCCGAATTATCGGGTTCATTTTATCCTAGATCAAGCAAATGTTAGTGATCCGCTGTCCTCCAGTTAGGAACTCCTCACCCCGATGCACTATGATGCCTGCCTCTATGCATAATCTGAAGACGAGACTCGGGAATGGGATAGTAGTGCTCAATCCCATGGCCCGATCTTGCATCTCTCTACAATGACACTCAAAATGTTGATGGGGTACCTGGACATGATACAGGCCACCAACACTGCTCTATCCGCACTAAGGGTATTGTCATTAACTGTTGGTGCCAACCAGTGGAACACTAACGTCCACTAGGCCTTTTCTATGAAATTTAGGAAATTTTTTGTGACCTGCTTTCCGCGATTGATCCACTATGCCTCTTCTTTATCCTCAGCGATCACGTCGGACAACCACTGTATCTATCTCCTCCTCTCATCAAAGCGAGCTTGTTGACCTTTTTCAATACCTCCACTCGATATTCATATCTAGCATAGCGTGTGGAGGTATGAACTAGGACCCATATAATATTCGAGCAATTGTGCACTTAGATATGTCAACCTCTCAACCTCTAACCAAGACGCTCTCCAGCTTGGACTGATTTTTCAATTTCTGCCCCTCTTTCGCCTTCTGCTCCATGGTTGCCTAATAGTTGGCGTAGAACTCTCAAACAATTTTTGGAGTGTATTGGTCTAGGTCCCTAGCCATCCACTCGATCCCATAGAAGCTAAATATCCGCTTCATCTCCTCCACCTTGTTCAATGAACTTGTGAGGATCTGCGACTCTTCTTGAATGCTCTGCCTAGGTTTGTTTTTGGCAGTGAAAGCAATGCCCTGTTCATATATCTCCTGGGCTCTTGGTACTCTCCAGCAGATAGTGTGTTCTCCCAAGGCAGAGTCTGCTCCTACTCAGCATTTGGTGCCTCCTTCTCTGGTCTATCACCGCTGCTTGTATCTCCGAATTGGGTCTCCTCGGACCCTCTTCTTCATTAGAGCCTCTTCTCGACTCTTGAGCTCTTTGCTCAGCTCGCTTCTCAGACTGGGGAGCACCGATAGATGTGGTAGTATCCGCCACGGCTTGGGCTTTGGCCTTCGCCCTAATGGTTCGAGTCCCATCACTGTCTGATGTGTCGACCTTGTAGTCCTCTAATGAACCACTGGGGGAGCTTCCCGCTTGATCGAGTTTGGAGGTCTCATCAAGTAATGTCCTCCATGCAGCTGCCTTTGATGCTTTGCGCTTCATCGTCATTGTACCTGTGGAGAAAAAGGATTAGAATTCAAAATTTGAAAAAATTGAAAGCAAGAACAAATTCCTCTGTAGTTTATCATGGGTCAATAGTACAGGTCCTACCTTGGAGGTACGGTTTATATTGAGACCTGTAATATCTCAGGACAGTGTCACGTCTCTGAGATACGACTCATTCCATGAAGGTACGGTCCGTACCACGAGTCGTTTGAGGATTCCCCTTTAAAACAATTTTTCTGTATTTTTTCATGACTCATGGTACGACCTATAAGTCGATTCCACGAGTCGTAAGAAGGATCGTACTATCACTTGTGGACTTGACCCTTTTCAAATTCTTAGTACGACTACTAGGTACGACTTGTAACAGTAAACCACGAGCCGTACTAGGATTCGTACCTTGTGATTTTTTCAAATTTGTCTTGGGACACTCCCAACGGTCCATCCTACGAGTCGTAGTATGAAACTACGCATTGTAAAAAGGTTTGTGAAGCCTGTTCCTGCCCCAATTTTTGTTCAGTTTGCAAGGGGTTTTATTTTAAGTTTGTGTACTCAGAATTCCCCAGGTCTCGGCATGCATTTAACCAATTTTACAACTACTCATTCCTCCCTTTTTTTAATCACGACCCGTAACTCAATTTTTTAATAGTTCAATTCACAATTTAATCAAGTTCGAGCTCTTACCCAGTAACACAAAGCTTAGTTATTCCCCTGTCATAATCCATTTCTAATTTTTCAAGAAATGAGAGGACTTTTAGGGGATTTAGCAAATTTACATAAAGTATACAAGTTATATCTATCAATTATGAAGAAATACACTTACTTGAATGCTGATACTTCAACTGTGAATCAAGACTAGGGTTTGAATTGGGGTTTTCGATGTAATCTTGAGCAAGAACTTGTTCACTCATTATTGGTAATGAGTTACGGGTGTGAGGGAATCATGAGTTTATGTTAGTGAACGTGGGAGAGTAGTACAATTTGTTTAGGCTTATATAGGTCCTAGGGCTGATTTTTTAAAATTTGGGCCTAGTCAGGTAGATTTAAAAATTTTGACTCGTCACGAATCATACCACAAGTTGTAGGAAGATCCTACGACTCGTCTCTTGGACCCGTATTAGAGAGATTGATAGACTTACCTGTCGACCTACGAGCACAACTTACGATTCATACAACTGGGGTATAATTCGTACTATGACTTGTAGGTATTGGCTTTTCATTGTGGTCCATGCCTTGCATAGTTCATAGCCACAATGAGTACTACGACCCATACAATGAAGTTACAAGTCATAGGACCAACCATACCCTGAACTCATGCACTAAAGTACATCTCTGATTCTCACCACGACTCATGCTATGACTCGTACAACCCTCTCACGAGTCGTACTGAGAACCGTAGCGCCTGCCTACTTAGTAATTTTTTTGCCACATGTTTTTGTCTCCCCTGCACTCTAAACACATATTAGTTAATTAACTTGGGTTTCCTCCCAAGAAGTGCTTGATTTAATATTGCAGCATGACGCAGGTGGCTCAGTTACTCAGAATTCACCAAAACACCACTTGGTTGCCTCCCAATAAGTGTCTGATTTAACGTCGTGGCACGACGAAAGTCTCTTGACTACTCAGACTTCGTCAAGGAACTCGGATTCATCTTCTATTGCTGAGACAACTCTATATTCTTTCTGTTGCTTCATTGACCAACAGATGTTGAAGATGACCTCTTCTTTATTGAGTCTGAACTTCAACTGGCCAGCCTCCACATCTACTAAGGCCCTCCTAGTGGCAAGGAATGGTCGCCCTAGAATGATGGGGAACTCAAAATCAACCTCGCAATCAAGGAACACGAAGTCCGCTTGGAATATAAATCTATCAACTTTTACAAGCAAATCGAATAGGATCACCACAAGCTTCTTTACAGTTCTATCGGCCATCAGAAGACGCATGGTAGTCAGTGTGGGTGCTCCCAATCCCAGCTGCTTAAACACAGCCAATGGCATCAGATTGATGCTTGCCCCCAAATCACAGAATGCCCTTGCGAACTCAACATCGCCAATTGTGCATGGAATAGTAAAGGCACCTGGATCTTCTTTCTTCTGGGCTAGGACCCATGAAGCTATAGCACTACAATAGTGTACATTATCAACGGGCTCATAGACACGGACCTCTTCTTCTTCACAAGGTCCTTCATGAACTTGGCATATCCCGGTATCTGTTCCAACACCTCGACCAATGGTATGTTTATAGATAATTGTTTGAGCATTGACAAAAATTTCTGAAACTTACCATTCTCCGCCTACTTCTTCATTCTTTTGGGGAATGGTGGTGGTGGTCATGGAATATCCTTGTAAATTTTCATGGTTCTTTGTTCATCTTCAGGACCATTTTCACCATTTGGGGTCTCAGTCAACTCAGCGTTCTCATTATGTTCCTTGTCAGAAACACCCTCTTAATATTCAATCACGCTCTCTTTCTTCCTTTCAACTACAACCGGCAAAAAAGGGTCACCATGGTCTTTCCACTCCTAGTCATCATAGCCATACAGTGATCATCATTCTTTAGATTCTGTACTCTGTTGCTAGGTAGTGTACCCTTTTGACTAGGGTTCATAGATGCTGACAATTGCCCTAGCTATTGTTCGATCTGCTTGATAGGCCTCGTATGTGACTCCACTCTCTGACCCATACTTGATATATAACTACGGATGTCTTTCAACTGATCATCTGTGGACCTCACCTTTTTTAGCATCTCAGCTATCATGCTCTCTAACTTCGACTGTCCAGCCTCCCCTTCACGTGCATTAGGAGGCACGTAATATCCAGCTCGGTCATTTCAGTAACCATCATTCTTTCTCCAGTCTCCCTCGCACTCATGACCTCAGCTTCTATCTCTATATCCATTACAGTTATAGTTGTCTCTATATTAGTTCCAACCATGGTTTCCATAACCTTGGCACCTAGTGTCTTGACCATACCCTTGGGCATTGTCTTGGAAACTTGCCACCTGGTTGTCTAGGAAGTTTGCCTCCTCCTTAGAATCTGAATGGTCCGGTCCTAGCTCCTGTCCCTGTGTCCCAACTGCGTTCACCTATTTGACTCTGGCTCCCATGATGTTCTTAGTAAGCAAATCCAATGATGTGCACATATGAGCCAATTCCTAGTCACGGTCTTCGTCTTTCCTACATTGGTTTGAAATCAAACCAACAACATATGTACCGGCCGCTGCTTCTCGGGTGTGACATGCTCTGTATGTTTTTTCACCCTATCAAGGATAATAGAAGCTTGCTCCTATGTGTGACTCATCAGTGTTCCTCCTGCCACTATGTCTGCTACTACTTTTGTACTATTGTTCAATGATCTATAGAAATCTCCAACAGACTTTCATCAGGAATTTTGTGATTCGGGCACTTTGTCAACATCTTTTTGAACCTCAGCCAAGTCTCATGAAGTGCCTCAGTCTTCAGTTGTCAGAAATTGTAGATCTCATCCTTAAGTTGTAGCATCCTGGAGGGTGGAAAGAATCTCTCTAAGAAAGCTTGCTTGAGCTCCCTCCAGTTGGTAATGGAGTCATTGGGAAACTCCGATAACCATAATGTGGCCTCCCCGGACAGAGAGAAGGGGAAAAGTCTTATCCTTATAGTATCTTAGATGACTCTGGGTAACCTGTACGCCTTGCATATTCCCACGAAGTTCATTAGGAGCAGGTTGGCATCGTCAGCTGCATGACCACCAAACACCCCTTTTATGTTCAATAACTAAATCATGGTGCTAGTGATATCAAATTTGGCTCCAGCAGGCATAGGTGGTGGTACAATGGCTCATATTGCCTGACTTCATCACTGTCTGGGTCATCTTCATCGAAGAACTGAGGGGCATATCTTTTGCCTCTATTTCCCCTCCCATGTTGACCAGCATTAACGACCTCATCTCGAGCTTCCTCCGCATCCTGAACTGTAGCTTGCCAAGATAACTCGGCTTGCCTAGCTTCTACAACAATACGAGCATCTCTCAGCTCTTAGTTTTTCATTTTTTCACAGTGTTCTATCAAGTTCGAGATCCAACGGAATCAGGGGGTTTCCACTCCGAAGAGTACTTGGCATTCGCCAAGCAACAACCTGTGGATATCCAAAAACAAAAAGAAAATGTAACTTAGGAAATCACAACCAAAAGTCAAATACAAGCAACTAATCTAATCTTAGTTGTATTCCCTGGCGACGACGCCACTTTTTGATAATGCTCAAACTCACACTTTCTGACAAAGTATGAAGTGGTAATTGTCAATAAAGAACCCAACTAAGAGGTTGGGGTCGAACCCACAGGGAATAGGGTAAGATCTAGTCTAATGCCGGTAATTGAACTTGTTCGTGAGTTATCTCCAAATTGGGTGGATTTAAAGAAAACAGTATTAAAGCAAGATTATATTTGTGATTTAAATCAAGATTTGCAAATAACTAGGGTAAGTGTTCCCCATGGGTTCAAAACTACTTCGGGTATACACATGTGATCAATCCCAATACTTACTTGTAGAACTGATAATTAGGGTTCATCCAAATGACTGGTTCGTCCCTATTGGTACAGCTCATACTAAGAATCATATGCTGCCTTCTTCTCACTTTAGCCTTCTGACTTTCATCACGGTTCTCAATACGGCTCGTACAATGAAGGTACGACTCATATTGAGGCTGGAACTTTACCTTATTTTCTGCATTTTAAGGCTTCTTTTGCTCATCTTTTCTAAATCAAAGTAAAAGTGCATCATATCCATATAAATATACCTAAGTCCATGCTATTTTCTTAGTTTTAATCATCGTAAGTTCTATTAACTCACAGAACATCAATAATACAATGGTTTTAAAAAAGGATTTTGTAGCTCTTAAGTATGTTTTCATGAGATATGATAGTATTTTGTGTCTAGTTACAGGTAAACAGGTTGCATAGTCAAAGTTGGAAGTTGAGCTAAAATATATAAATATGGAGCCGTAGATACTTTTGACAAAACTTTGAACCAGTCCACTAACTGTCTTATTAGTCGTTGAAAAAGATCCGTAGAATCACAAAGTTGGTTCCCAAATCATGGCTCATTTGATGGCCAGTAAAACAAAAGAACAAACCGTCCCGATAGCCATTGAAAAGATTCAGCAAATATGATACAAGGCCACCACTTGACGAACCAAGTATCGAGCTGTGAAACCAGACCATAGATCTATCCTGTCTATCATTGTTCAATGTTCTGAAAGGTGTCAAGTGTGGGGTTTTCACACCACTAGCATGATGACGGCTCGTGAAAGTTTTCACAAGCCATGGTTTGAACCATGGTAATCTGCATGTTCTAAGCAAATAAAGGCAGTTAACAGAAGATTTCCAACATCCATGAACTGTAATTTTGAATGAAAGTTTATGGATGATGGCGCGACAAGTTTCCTAGTTTAATTCGGATAGATTTTCCATATCCTAATATAAATTACTTTAGGGTTTACACAAATCGACATTCACTATTACAACATTGCTACATTTTGTTTCTTGAAGTTTTGAGAGCAAAGAGACAACCTTTCTCTATAGTTCTTGGTTTTTGGAAGTTTGACTCTTTGATCATGTGTTCAGAAAACAATTTTGAATTCCTTTATTCATGTCTCGTAAGTTTATTCTTATGAATTCTTATACAAAATTTGATAATATGCATGCACACATGAGTAGCTAAATCTCATAACTAGGGTTATCGTAACCATGATGGAATAACAAATACGGGTAAAATCTAATAGTGTTTCTTGAATGTTGATGATGTATGTATTGTTAAACTCTTCATTTTGATTACTTTTTAACAGTTTCGAATGTTAGAACGTGCCATAAACCTTAACCTCCTTGAACAAAAGAGTCTAGGCTAGGAATAAATATTTTAACAATGGAGATTTGAAGTTACCAACCACTATCTAATAACATGAGCTTTAACGAGAAAAGTCAATCTAAAACAAATGACGAGGATAACATGTGAGTACCTAAAGTATGAAAGGATTTAGAGTGTCATTTATCTAAGAGGGTTGAAAGACGTTAGATAAATCTTAATCGTTAGTTTTGCATGAATATCACTGGGATAGATCACTAATAATTGAAACCTGCTAAGTTATGAATTCCTGGGAAACTCAGTCCTACTTCACTTTCAATTATAAAACACAATCAAAAGATTCTCAATACATAAATCACTAGTTTTGAAACTCTTAAAGTCTTTCATTTTTTTATTATAAATCCCCCTTGGAATATCGACAACCAGTTGAGTATTCACTATTGACTATTTTCCCACTATATTCCCTGTAGGATTCGACCCCAACCTAGTTGGGTTTTATATTTAACAGTGACTCTTTTATACTTTGTTAAGAGGTGTAATGTGGGCATATCAAATTTTAGTGTCGTTGTCGGGGAATACGGTTTAGAAATAACTAATTAGTATTTAAATTCTTCCTAGAGCCTCTATTTATATATTTTTGATTTTTTTTTGTTTTTGGAAATCACACAGTACAGAAAAATCTCCCAATAGAGGAAGAATTAACTGATGCACAACATGTTGAGGCTGTGCGACAAACTAAGGTAGCTCAGTTAGCTGAGGATGTAGCTAAAAGGGCAGAGGTTGCAAATATTACTATTGCGGCTGTAATAAAATATAGACAATATCTTCCACAATTTCACTGGTGACAAGTAGTGATAAATGTTCTATTCGAGAATGAATTTTACCATTACATGGTTGAACAAGCTGCCAGATGGTTCTATCACCACCTGTTTAGAATTGAGCCCAACATTCACGGAAAAAATTTTCCACCATCCTAGATTATATAGTTAACAAAAAGGATCAATAACATCAGACAATTAACGGTTGACGCCTTGCATGAAACATAGCTTAGGTTCAAGAAAAAGTTGACGCAGTGTTTGAATCACAAGCTCCCAAAGGATGTTTTTCTGGAAATATTTTACAGGTCGCTAAATTCCACCATTAAAGCTATAGAATACAGTATTGCAGAAAGTTCTATGGTGGCCACAGTTTTGCAAAAGCAAATGAGAAACTTGACACAATGACTAAAACCAACAGAAGTTGGCACATCAGGGAGTTCGAAACTACAGGTATGAATTATTCTAAGAGAGTGACTGTAGAACAACGAAAGAGAGATGAGGAGAGTGATTAGGACATGGCTCACTTAAAAACTCAAATGGATCTGATTATCAAGCATATGAAGGGGATGAACTAACAAAAGGTTCAAAAGGTTGGTTCACAATAAAAAATACGATGATTACTACCCTAGTCCCATCGTTCACCAGTAATCTTTATTAATTTTTTCAATAAATGATTGGCTACAAAGGTATTGAGCTTGAAGAGAAGGCAAACATTGTTAATAATCAAATGGGAATTTCCGAGCCAACACCAAAGTGTCTAATCTAGACTCTTAGCGTCAAGGTCAGAGGAATCAAGATCAAAACTACTATGGTAATAATAATTATGATTGGCCAGGATATAGATATGGAGACCAAGGAACTTGGAGAAATAAAGATGGACCAATGAATAATAGAAATGGTGATTATGTGCCATCAAGGGCCATAGAACAAGTCGGTAATGATTCTAGAATTTCCAAAATGAAGAATATGATTGCCAAAGTTTTGAAGAGGGTTGAGTTCACAAATGTTAGTGTTCAAGAAAGGAATGGAGAGGTATCAAGTATGAGTTAGCTGGTAGACTCACACTCCACTTTTCTATTAAGCAGATAGGACAACTATCAGTACCACATAATTAGAGACAAAGGGCACTTTGCTTAGTGACCCAGTACCTAATTCGAAGAATGATGGCCATTGCATGGTTGTTACTACCAGAAGTGGGAAAATGATAGGTGAAGAACCCAAACATGTTAGTAATGATGAAGAAATGGAAACAGTTCTAGATTCATAGGCGGTAGTTGATGACACTAAGAATGAGATGGTGGCTAATTTTGATAAGCCATCTGCTAGAAGTGAGGAGAACAGAAAGAACGATGAAGAACAAGCAAAGGAAAAAGCGGCTAGTATTAATAAGGAAAAAGATAAAGAAGGACCAAAATTTTTTACTACTATTCCAAGGACATCTCCACCTTTTCCCCAGCTTCTTAAGAACAAAGTGGAAGACTGTAAGTTTCCTAAGTTTATTTCTATGTTGAAATCGTTATCTGTCAATATACCATTGGTGGAAGCACTAGAGCAAATGTCGGGCTATGCTAACGTCATGAAGGATCTAGTGACCAAGAAGAGAACAATTAGCTTTACACCAATAGACAATCTGCACCATCGTAGTGCCATTGAAACTCACTCCTTTATTCAAAAGAAGGGGGATCTTGAAGCATTCACAATTCATTGCATTATTGGAGCCTTCAACTTTGACAAGGCATTATGTGATCTAGGCGCAAGCATCAATCTGATGCCACAGGCGATATATGAGTAGTTGGGAAAGGGATCCCCCAAATTGGCTATAATGTAGCTATTGGTGACTGATCGCATAGTAAAGAGGTCGTTGAGCATATTGATTGATGTGTTGGTGAAAGTGGAGAATTTTATTTTTATAATAAATTTTATTATCTTAGATTATGATGTGGATTTTGAGGTCTCTATTATCTTCGGATGGCCATTATTGTCCATAAGTAGAGAAATGGTAAATGTTGAGAGCGGTGAGTTAAAGTTCAGACTAAATAATAAAAAGGTGAGATTTAATGTATGCAGATTAATGAAGAAATCAAGAGATATCAGTGTCATTTTCGTTAGTTACACTATTGATGAGGTAGTTAAAGTTGCAACTGCGGAAGAGTTTGTGGCTGAGGCACTAGTAGCAGTGATAATAAATTTGCCAAATGGGACTAGTAAAGGGTTTGAGAAAATGATGTATGCAACAGTGGGTATAGGATCTTACTCTTTCCTCCGAATAAGCCAGATCTTAGCTTAAAGAATAGATTAAGCCTGCTTGCTAATCCATTAGTAGAGGAACCACTATTCTTAGAGCTCAAGTGTTATACCCTGGAAGCTCAAAGATCGGATCTGGGAATTGAAACAGAAAAATTTTGGAATTGATGTTGCAGGCACCGGACGAGTCGTCAAGTGACTCATGGGCAGGCATAGAATAAATAAAGAATTGAGGTCTCCATGAGGGAGAGAATGACTCGTGGTCAGCCACCACAAGTCGTCATGTCACTCGTGGGGTGATGTTGGAAATAAATTGGAAGAAATACCAGTGTACCTAACAGATGGGACCCCACGAGTCGTGGCCAGTCCCAATGACTCGTGAGGTGAGTCGTGATCAAATAAAATGGTTTTTCATGAATGTTAAGGTAGTGTACATGATGGAAGGTGACCACAAGTCTTGGTCTCGAGGAACGAGTCATTATGTCCCCCGTTACGAGCCCCAGCAGATTTGTTAACCAGAGCACTTGACGGGCGACTCAACGAGTCGTTGCCCGTCCTGACGAATCGTCAGGTCACCCGTTGGGGTCACCTGGAAGTTATTTTTTGCGAAATAGTAAGGGCCTTCTCGTAATTTCTTAAGTTCCTAAGACCTATACTACGCCATTTAAGGCTGTTTTAGTGTGTTTTAAGCAAGGTAAAACCTATTCCAAGCCATTCTTCCCATGCATGCAAGTTTGAATATTTGAAGAGGAGATTCAAGGCAAAATCTCAAGGTCTCCATTGGAATCTCATCTTGGGATATTAGAGGGTGTTATAATTCACCATTTCTAGGTATGTAAGGCTATGAGTGAGTGTTTCCTTCACACCCATGCCTAGTTTCTATCAAACATGATGAATTGCTTATGATCAAGTATGGGGTTTCTACCCAATTGCATAATTCTTCAATCTCTACACATGGGTATGATTAAATTATAGTTATATTGATGAATTGTGAAGCTTGGGAAGATTTTAAATTGTTTTCAATCCAAATTGTGATTTCTAACTTATGAAATTGAATGCCCATGGATGAGAAGTTCATGAAAGAAGAGATTAATGTTGAATGTGTGGTGATGATGAGATTTAATGATCAAAATCATGTTTCTAAAGCTACCCATGATTATGATGTTGTTTTCAAAATAAAATGCGTGGATCCTAGTATGATAAAGTTTTGGGCAATTCCCACATGATATTTCAAAGTAATGATTTTCCCTACATAAGCGTACAACATTGTTTGAAGTGAAGTTTTTCCCAATTTTCTTATAAATTCTAGATTGTGGTATGTTGACTTAAATATTTCTACATGTAGCTTGCCACATGATTTGGAGTAGATGCCCCCACCTATGATTGAGCTTGTGGTATGTTTGAAATAAAGTTTCTCATATGCATGAATTCATAATTTAGATGTGTGTCATTAATGAGCTTTATCAATAGACAATGTTGAGCTTCGTTTCATATGATGTTGAGTTATGTATGATTTCATATTGAGCTTCGTCATTAGACGATGTTAAGCTTCATCCATACACGATGTTGAGGTTCACCATATACGATATAGAGCATTGCATGTTTTTGGGAGAAGAGTGTAGTACCGAGCGAGTTAAGGGTCGATCACCCTATACCCCAGAACTACGCGCCAACGTAAGTTGATACTATTATATAATTGGGACCTCCCTTGTGAGCTATCCCTGGCCCGATTGGCCCTTAACCTTGATATCAATATCATGGTATCATCCATCGCCCTAGCAAGGTTATGGATGGCTCTACCCACTTGAGTGTGATAGTTGGGACCACGTATGGTCTATCGTGGTATGTCGGTTAAGTGACGAGTCTCCCACTGTCTATATTATTCAAATTTGCATATTCATTACGCATGATGATTACTTATGCATGAATGTTCCAAAAATAAGGTTTAACTCATTGTTCAACCTTTGATATAAATGTTATGTTCAACTTTGAGTCATTCGAGTCATTCATGATGTTATAAAGCTATGCATGGTCATGTTAGGATAAGATTGCAATCTCAGAATTAAAGCATGTAGGCCATCTAATTATGCTTAAAAGCTTATGATATGTTATGGAATGTTTTAAATGATTTATTTTACCTAAGCGATTTTACTTACCTTGCATACTCGGTACATTTCACGTACTTACTACACACTTTCTATGTTGCATCATTTCATGATGCAGGACCCGGTTCTCAGGTTCAGCCCCGTTCATAGTCGCTGTTCAGAGTTAGCATTTCTTATTTTGTGAGTCCTCATCTTTTGAGGACTAGAACTTCAGTTGTATTAGATTTTCTTTTAGTACCAGTATTGTTGAGCTAGTTGGGGATGTTTTCCCATCAGCTCGTCAAGATTAGAGGCTTATCAGACTTAGACATGTATTCAGCTTCAGATATTTATTCTGTTGTTATATTAAGTTGACTTTCGCTCAGTTTATAATTATGTTTTCTTCATGTATATTGAATGAGTTTGTTGGATGCTTATGCCATGGGTCGACTTGGGGTCTCTCAGGGTCCCTTGTCCCATGTCTACGATAAGGACCTCCATTCAGGTCGTGACAAACATGGTATCAGATCAATAGATTTGATGTGTCCTAGGGAGTTTGAAAGCCGCGTTAGGTAGATTCTTTTTCATGGATGTGAAGCGCGCCACACTTATGACGAAAAGGCTACTAGACGTTTTAGGAAATGTTTCCTTCTTTCATGATTTATGGCGTGTGATAAAAAGCCTTTCTATCCTTCTAATTCATGTTATTCGCGATTGCAGAATCATTGCTCCTCGAAGGATGAATGGAAAGAAGAATAGAGGAGGTGAGAGCCACAAGGATGGAAATGATCATGAGAATCAGCCAGCCCCACCTGTTTAGGAGCTTCAAGCACCGGAGCCAGCTGCTCATGCTGAGTTCCGAGCTGCCATTCAGATGCTTGCACAAGCCTTCAATGCTCAGGTCAATCAACAGGCCATTGCACATGTTCCTCAATATGGTAATGTAGTAGCGGCAGAGTCCGAGACTTATTTAGAATGAACCCTCCAGATTTTCTGGGGTCCAAGGAGATGAGGACCTTCATGATTTCATAAATGAGATTTTCAAGATCACCCAGGTTATGGGGGTGAGTAGTATTGAGTGCACAGAATTGGCCTCCTACCTATTAAAAGGGGTTGCACATATTTGTTTCCACTAGTAGAAGGACAACAGGGTCTCAAGAGTAGGCCTAATCACATGGGAGGAGTTTCAGGTTGCATTCCTAGATCAGTTCTTCCCTCGAGAGATGAGAGAGTTGAAAGCAGCCGAGTTTGTGAATCTAAATCAAGGAAGGATGACTGTTCAAGAGTACGCCCTTGAGTTCCCCCGCCTATTTAAGTATGCCCCGGAGTTAGTGGCCGACTGGCGGGTGCGGGTGAGCAGATTTGTACATGG
Source organism: Datura stramonium (assembly GCA_018107945.1). Classification (NCBI taxonomy): domain Eukaryota; kingdom Viridiplantae; phylum Streptophyta; class Magnoliopsida; order Solanales; family Solanaceae; genus Datura; species Datura stramonium. Next base: position 9,656 of record JACEIK010009701.1, on the reverse strand, counting down.
TATAGCAAGATATTTGGGCAAAGACTGCAGGATAGTGATGCTCCATTAGGACATGGACTTCCCTCGCATTGTGTTACATGCTCAGTAGATAGAGGCAGCACATTCGAGGGAGAGGGAGGCCAAGAGGGCCAGGACCGAGGACCACAGGTTCTCTCAGTAGAGTTCCGATGGTGGGCATCGACAACAAACCCACCAGAGATCATCAGCCCCAACATCTTTAGTGCTGAGTGTTCCATCTAGGCCCAGACATGATTATAAATGGCAAGAGTCAGGCTCTTGGGGTCATAGAAGTGGGCCCAGACACTCCAGCATTCCATCTTGTCGCAGGTGCGACCGAGGACTCACAGGTCAGTGCTTGACAGGGTCAGGAGCTTGTTTTGGATGTGGGCAGCTGGGACATATGCTCGGAGATTGTCCCGCTGTGAGACAGGATCAAGTTGGGGGACGAGGCCCAGCTTCTAGTTCAGTAGCCCCTCCCCCACGCACAGCACATCAGGGGCATCAACTAGCACAGCTAGCGGACAGCGCCAAAACAGATTCTATGCCTTAGCCACTCCTCAGGAGCAGGAGGCCTCACCAGATGTAGTCACCAGTATGTTGAGAGTCTTTCATGTTGATGTTTATGCATTTCTAGATTCGGGGGCTACCTTGTATTTTGTGACACCATATATATCCAGTAGCTTCAGAGTCAGTCCCGATGTATTATCAAAGCCCTTCTTAGTTTCTACTCCAGTAGGTGACTCAATTATATCTAGAAGGGTGTATATAAATTTCTCAGTCTCAGTTCTTCTAAGGTCAGCTCAGCAGACTTGATAGAGTTAGCCATGACCAATTTTGATATTATTCTCGGCATGGATTAACTATTTTCATGCTATTCTTTAGTTAATTGTAGGACCTGGTCAGTAAAGTTCAAATTTCTGGGTGAGCCGGTCTTAGAATGGGAGGGTAGTTCAGTTGTGCGTGTAGGTCGATTTATTTCCTACCTTAAGGCCAGGAAGATGATTTCTAAGGGTTGTTTGTACCATCTAGTTAGGGTTAAGGACGTGGAGTTCAAAACCCTGACTATCTAGTCCATACAAGTAGTACGTGAGTATCTAGAGGTCTTTCTTGATGATTTGCCAGGTGCCCCTCCCAAGCGGGAGATTGATTTCAATATAGATCTTCTTCCCAACATGCAACCTATATCTATTCCGCCCTACATATTGGCTCTAGACGAGCTAAAAGAGTTGAAGGATCAATTGAAGGATCTGTTAGATAAAGTCTTTATTAGGTCGAGTAAGTCTCCATGGAGTGCACAAGTGTTATTTGTCCAGAAGAAGGATGGTTCGCTTTGGATGTGCATTGACTATCGATAGTTGAACAAGGTCACCATTAAGAACAAGTATCTTTTACCCAGGATCGATGATTTGTTTGACCAACTTCAGGGTGCCCAGTGTTTCTCCAAGATTGATCTCAGATCTGGGTATCACCAACTCAGGGTTTGGGAGAGTGACATCCCGAAAATAGCTTTCAGAACTCGGTATGGTCACTACAAATTTGTTGTTATGTATTTTGGACTAATCAATGCTCCTGCATATTTTATGGATCTAATGAACAGGGTGTTCAAGGAATATTTGGACATGTTCATGATTGTGTTCACTGATGACATCCTTATATACTCTTGAAGCGAGGAGGAGCATGCCGCTCACTTGAGAATAGTGCTTAAGACCCTCAAGGATCGCCAGTTGTATGCAAAGTTCAGCAAAGGTGAGTTTTGGTTGAATTCAGTGGCATTTATAGGCCATGTAGTATCATATGAGGGCATAAAAGTAGATTCTCAAAAGATTGAGGCGATAAAAAATTGTCCCAAACAGGTGAACCCATCAGATATTAGGAGCTTTTTGGGCATAGCGGGTTACTGACAGAGATTTGTGGAGGGTTTTTCGTCTATTTCTGCACCATTGACCAAGTTGACTCAAAAGAAGGTGAAGTTTCAATGGTCGGAGACTTGTTAGAAAAGCTTCGAAGAGTTGAAGACCCGACTCACTTCAGTACCAATGTTGACCGTGCCAGAGGGTACCGATGGTTTTGTGGTGTATTGTGATGCTTCGCGAGTCATAATTGGATGTGTGTTGATGCAGCATGGGAAAGTGATAGCATATTCCTGGGACAGTTGAAAGTGCATGAAAAGAATTACCCGACCCATGATCTCGAATTGGCCACGGTGGTGTTTCCATTAAAGATATGGCGGGATTACTTGTATGGGGTCCACGTGGATGTATTCACGTATCACAAGTGCTTGCAATATGTGTTCACGCAGAAAGACCTCAATCTTTGGAAAAGGAGGTGGTTGGAGCTACTTAAGGACTATGATATGAGTGTCCTTTACCACCCAAGTAAGGCTAATGTGGTAGCAGATGCACTTAGTAGACTCTCTATGGAGAGTGTGTCCCACGTGGATGAGGGAAAGAAAGAGTTGGTGAAAGATGTCCATCGACTTGTAAGGTTGGGAGTCAGATTGGTCGACTCGACTGATGGCGGTGTTATTGTATAAAATGGATCAGAATCGTCCTTGGTGATTGATGTCAAATCTAGACAGGATGAGGACCCGATATTAGTAAAGCTGAAGGAAGCCATTCGAAGTCAAAAGGTGGAGGTCTTCTCCTATGAGGGAGATGGTGTACTGCGGTACTGGGGTCATCTATGTGTTCCAGATGTCGATAATTTGAGGGACCAAATATTTCATGAGGCACATGGATCCATGTATTCTATCCATCCAGGTACCACCAAGATGTATCATGACTTAGGGAAATATATTGATGGAACGACATGAAGAAGGGTATTGCAGAATTTGTAGCCAAGTGCCCAAACTGTTAGCAAGTGAAAATTGAGCATCAAAGGAAGGGAGGCGTATTGTAGGATATTAGCATTCCTACTTGGAGGTGGGAAGAGATTAATATGTACTTCATTATCGGTCTACCTCGTACTCGCTGACAGTATGATTCCATTTTGGTGGTGGTCGACAGGTTGACAAAGGCTGCACACTTCCTACTGGTCAAAACCACAGATTCAGCGGATGAGTATGCCAAATTGTATATTTTGGAGTTGGTTCGACTTCATGGAGTTCCCTTGTCTAGTATATCAGACTGAGGTACTCAGTTTACCTCTCAGTTTTGGCAGTCTTTCCAAGAAGGGCTTGGGAGTCAGGTTTAACTCAGCATAACATTTCATCTGCAAATGGATGGCTAGGTGGAGAGGAAAATTCAAACTCTCGAGGACATGTTGAGGGATTGTGTGATGGACTTTAAAGTTAGTTGGGATGATCACTTTCCTTTAATCCAGTTTTTCTTACTATAACAGCTATCACTCTAGTATCCAAATGGCACCATTCGAGGCTCTTTACTGACGGAGGTGTAGATCACCCATCGAATGGTTTGAGGTTGGTGAGGCAGCTTGATAGGGCCAGACTTGGTTCACGAGGCTATGGTGAAGGTTCAGTTGATAAGGGACAGGCTGAAAACTGCTCAGTCGTCAAAAGACATATGGGGATGTGAAAAGAAGGGATTTGGAGTTTGAGGCAAACGATTGGGTATTTCTAAAGGTATTTCCCATGAAGGGAGTCATGTGGTTTGGAAAGAAAGGTAAACTTAGTCCCCACTATATTGGTCCCTACTGGGTTATGAGAAGAATTGGTAAGGTAGGACATGAGTTGGACTTGCTCTCGGTGTTATCTTCAGTTCATCCCGTCTTTCATGTATCGCTCTTGAAAAAATTATTGGGTGATCCATCTTTAGTAGATCCGGTGGAAAGAACAGTGTGGGAGATAGCCTTAGTTACAAGGAAATTCCGGTTGCAATCTTCAATCATCAAGTTCGGAGGCTGAGGAACAAAGAAGTAGCTTCGATGAAGGTGTTGTGGAGAAACCAACATGTTGAGGAAGCTACATAGGGAAGCCGAAGCGACTATGATGGCTAAATACCCCCACCTATTCCATACCAGCCCTATTTCCGTTTCAGGTATCAGTTTTTCCCTAATTATCTAATCAGTTTCCATGTTCAGTTCATGTACGCATGTTTGAATTATTTCATGATAAATGTATGTGATGCCTAAATTCAGTCCAGCTATGTAGTTTTTCTTTCGGAGGTAGTCATTCTGTCTGTTTCGATTTTAATAATAAGTATTCGCATATAATGATTGCATGTTTCTGCGTTTCCTGAGTGTTTCTAACATTCGAGGATGAATGTTCCCAAGGGGGAGATATTGTTATACCCCGAAAGCTCAAAGATTGGACCCGAGAGTTGAGACGGGAAAATTATGGAATTGATGTTGTATGCACAAGAAAAGTCGTGGGACGACTCGTGAGGAGACCCCACAAGTTGTCAAGTGACTCGTGGGAAGGTCTGGAATAAAGGATGAATTGAGGTCCCCATGAGGGAGAGAAGGACTCATGGTCAGCCACCACGAGTCATCACGTCACTTGTGGGGTGATGTTGGAAGTAAATTGGAAGAAATACCAGTGTACCTAACGGATGGGACCCCATGAATCATGGTCAGTTCCAAAGACTCGTGAGGTGAGTCATGATCAAACAAAATTGTTTTTCATGAATGTTAAGGCAGTGTACATGACGGAAGGTGACCATGAGTCGTGGTCTTGAGGAATGAGTCGTTATGTCCCCCATTACGAGCCCCAGCAGTTCAGTTAACCAGAGCACTTGACAGGCCACTAGACGAGTCATTTCCCGTCCTGACGAATTGTCAGGTCACCCGTTGGGGTCACCTGGCAGTTATTTTCTTCAAAATAGTAAGGGTCTTCTCGTAAATTTCCTAAGTTCCTAAGACCTATACTACGTCGTTTAAGGCTCGTTTTAGTGGGTTTTAAGTATGGTAAAACCTATTCCAAGCCATTCTTCCCATGCATGAAAGTTTGAAGGTTTGAAGATGAGATTCAAGGAAAAATCTCAAGGTTTCCATTGGAATCTCATCTTGAGCTATTAGAGGGTGTTGGAATTCACCATTTCCAGGTATGTAAGGCTATGAGTGGTTGCTCCCTTCCACATCCATGCCCAATTTCTATCAAACATGATGAATTGCTTTTGATCAAGTATGGGGTTTCTACACAATTGCATAATTCTTCAATCTCTACACATGGGTATGATTAAATTATAGTTATATTGATGAATTGTGAAGCTTGGGAAGATTTTAAATTGTTTTCAATCCAAATTGTGATTTCTAACTTATGAAATTGAATGCTCATGGATGAGAAGTTCATGAAAGAAGAGATTAATGTTGAATGTGTGATGATGATGAGATTTAATGATGAAAAGCATGTTTCTAAAGCTACCCATGATTATGATATTGTTTTCAAAATAAAATGCGTGGATCCTAGTGTGATAAAGTTTTGGGTAATGGCCACATGATGATTCAAAGGGATGATTTTACCGACATAAACTTACCACATTGTTTGAAGTGAAGTTTTTCCCAATTTTCTTATAAATTCTAGATTGTGGTATGTCGAGTTAAATATTTCTACATGTAGCTTACCACATGATTTAGAGTAGATGCTCTCACCTATGATTGAGCTTCTGGTATGTTTGAAATAAAGCTTCTCATATGCATGAATTCATAATTGAGATGTGTGTCATTAATAAGCTTTGTCAATAGACATTGTTGAGCTTCCTTTCATACGATGTTGAGTTATGCATGATTTCATATTGAGCTTTGTCATTAGACGATGTTGAGCTTCATCCATAGACGATGTTGAGGTTCACTATATACGATGTAGAGCATTTCATGTTTTTGGGAGAAGAGTGTAGCACCAAGCGAGTTAAGGGTCGATCACCCTATACCCCAGAACTACGCGCCAACGTAGGTTGATACTATTAAATAATTGGGACCTCCCTTGTGAGCTATCCCCAGCCTGATTTTCCCTTAAGCTTCATATTGATATCATGGTATCTTCCATCGCCCTAGCAAGGTTATGGATGGCTCTACCCACTTGAGTGTGATAGCTGGGACCACGTAAGCTCTATCGTGGTATGATTAAGTGATGAGTCTCCCACTACCTATATCATTTAGATTTGCATATTCATTTCTCATGACGATTACTTATGCATGCATGTTCAAAAAGTAAGGTTTTACTCATTTTTCATCTTTTGATACAAATGTTATGTTCAGCTTTGAGTCATTCGAGTCAGTCATTATATTATAAAGCTATGCATCGTTATGTTATGATAAGATTGCAATCTCAAAATTAAAGCATGTAGCATATATAATTATTCTTAAAAGCTTATGATATGTTGTGGAATGTTTTAAATGATTTATTTTACTTAAGCGGTTTTACTTACCTTGCATACACAGTACATTCCACGTACTGACCGCTTACTTTCTATGTTGCATCGTCTCATGATGTAGGACCCGGTTCTAAGGTTCAGCCCCGTTCATAGTCGTTGTTCAGAGTTAGCACCTACTTATTTGGTGAGTCCTCATCTTTTGAGGACTAGACCTTTGGTTGTTTTAGATTTCCTTTCAGTTCCATATTGTTGAGCTAGTTAGGGGTGTTGTCCCATCATCTCGTCCAGATTAGAGGCTTATCAGAGTTAGATGTGTATTCATCTGCAGATATTTATTCTGTTGTTATATTAAGTTGACTTCTGATGAGTTTATAATTATGTTTTCTTCATGTTTATTGAACGAGTTAGTTGGATGCTTATGCCATGGGCCGACTTGGGATCTCTCGGGTCCCTTGTTCCCTGTCCACGATCCGGGCCTCCGTTTGGGTCGTGACATCAAGCCATTTCCTACCCATCCACATCATGCATTCCTTTGTCCACATGACACATTACCAGTGATTGTCTCTGTAAGCTTATTGGAATGGTAAGTTGAAGTACTGATCTCTGTTCTAAGGACTTACAAGAGGGCCATTAGTTGGTCTATAACTAATATTACTGGGATTCCACCAGGAATTTGCACCCACAAAATCAATCTTAAGGAGAACTGTGTCCCTAGCATAGAGCACCGGAGGAGGTTAAACCCTTACGCAAGAAGTGGTCAAGAAAGAGATCATCAAGGGGCTGGATGCTGGAGTAGTATATCCAATTTCTTATAGTTAGTGAGTTAGTCTAGTATTTTGTGTGCCAAAGAAAGGTGGTATAATGGTAGTCCCGAATGAGAAGAATGAACTGGTTCTAACTAGAACCTTAACTAGCTGGAGAGTATGTATGGACTATCGCAAGTTGAACAACTGGATGAAAAAGACCATTTCCCGATGCCTTTCATGGACCAGATGTTAGACAGGCTTGCTGATAGAGTGTATCTGTTACACCCCGTAAGTTTCTAGCATTTAGTCGGCCTATTCATATGTTGGTTGATAGATTTAGAGTGTCATGCGTACGAGGAAAGGGCTCGGGGAAAGGCCGAACGAGTGTCAAGTCAGGATTTTGCGACAGGAGGCCGAACCAAGCTGGCCAGAGGGGCAAAGTGGCACGGAGCTGCTCCTCCGCGTAAGCCAATGTGGCACAAAGCAGAATTAGTGTGTCGGGCAACGTGCCACGTTGCCTTGTCAGCTGCCTCAAGTATATATAGGCCTCACCCTTAGATTTCATGTTATTTACTTATGTAATCACGACCAGCAGAGGTGAGAATGAAGGGAAACATTTAATTTTCATCTGATTACGCCTCTAAACGCCGTCCAAATCCAAATTAACTTCGGGTATCGAAGTATAAGGCTGCAGGGAGCATTCCTACGGAGTTAGTTTCGTGAAATTCGCCCAGCGAATTATCGTCTCACCGAGCCAAAGTTGTTGGAATTGCTCCAAACTAACGTCAATATGATCCCAGGCTTAAAGTAAGCATTTCTCCCTTCTAGACTTTCGAAAAATAACGAGGTTTCGACCGTGTTCCATAAAGTTGGGAATATAGTTAATATTTATATATAAAGTTTTCCTTTTTGCCAAATTTAGTGTTAAAACTAGTTCTATCTTTCCAGTAACACGATTTTAGTTGGGAAGAGCTATTGAATACTAATTAGAACTCGTCGGTTAATCGGTAAACAGCGAACGAGGTATGTTAAGGAATTTTCTTTCGGCAAGTTAGTTTCATCAGCATAGTAATCCAGTATGAATCCCAGTAAAGCATGTTAGGAGTATGTTATCATGTTTAGTTGTTGTTGTCAGTTGAGACTCGCAAATTGTATTGTTTTGGGCTGGATTATACCTATATGGCTTTCGTGACCACCCCAGGGTTAATAGCTGTCTCGCCGCCCGCCAGGAGCGAGGATATGTCGCTCTACAGAGTGGCATGGCGTCTGCAAGGGACGAAGAAGGGGATCCAGATCCTCATATTTTCATGGTTGGCCTTATACACACCCCCTCCGAGGGTTTACACCCGGGGTGTAGATATCAGGAGTCCTTCGGACTCAGGCACAGCTATACTCAGGGGCCGAGCGGGCCCAGCTGCAGACCCAGGGGATTGGCAGGACGCTTATAGCTGGTAGTTCATTCAATATGAACTGGATAGAGGTACATAGATTGAGGTGTACTCACTAGGGCTAATGGGGGCCTAGGTGGGTTATTTTGTGTTGATTGTACCTTCCGGCTTATGGGAGCCAGGTAAGGTTTATGTTTGCTTTAGTTACCGATAGTTAGACAGTAGGACACCTAGTTTTTCAAATATGACCCCTACCCTCCTTATTACAGTTATGTTTAGTCCTGATTTCACTACCTCAATCATCTTCAGTCCGTTTTCTTTACTTCAGTCACTGTTTGATCTATTTCTTACTTTCAATTATTTAAAGTTACTACTTTACATACGCAATACCTGTGGTAGTGACGCCCTATTCTGGGGCGCTGCATTACTTCCCTGCAGGTACAGATAGACGAGGAGCAGGTCCCTCATAGTTCCAGTCAGCTATACTGAGCCGTCAACTCCCTTTCTCTAGAGCTTTTGTGATAGAGGTTTATTTTTTTTGTTTGTACAGTATGGGTAGGTCGGGTCCTTGTCCCGACCATATTATTACTCCTAGAGGCTTGCAGATTACATTACTTCCTTGTGGTTAGATGATATCGGCCGTGTGGGGCCCATATGTGTTTTTGACTGTGTATTGGTCATGTGGGGCCCTATTTAGCTGTTGGTTGGTGGCCTTGTCGGTCATAGCTCAGTTTTGCATCGGCTTTCACTTTCCAGTTAAAACTAGATATCATGGTGGCCTTGTCAGCCCGCATAGGACTCCCTAAGTTTGTTTGTCATTGGTTAGCTATTTATTTTCACAGGTGGCTATAGGCCTTGTCGGCCGGGGTTTGTATTTACAGCCGCGATATAGCCCATTGTTTCTTGATTCTAGAGTTAGAGTCAGCCCTGCACCAGAAGTGCTTAGGCTCTGTCAGCTCAGCAGTTCAGGTCCTATTAGGGCACTAGGTGCCAGTCATGCCTCCCAAGTTGGGGCGTGACAAACTTGGTATCAGAGCAGTTCGTATCTAAGGGAGTCTGCAAGCCGTTCTAAGTAGAGTCTTGTCTATGGATGTGTTGTTCACCACATACTATAGGCAGGAGGCTGCAAGGCATGATAGGATGCTTACTCTATCTTCTTCTTAAGTCGTGCTATAGAGCGATAGTGTATAGGGTTGAGTCCCTAAGCTATTATACTCTTTTGCTTACAGAGAAATGTCGGTCTAGCAACACCC